>JANHGB010067030.1:0-103445 GCA_026283785.1 Coracopsis vasa
CGGGGCAGCGGCTCCCTCCTGGCCGGGGGGCTGCAGGAAGGGAACGGCCGCCGGTGGCGGCCCCGCAGGACTGCGTGGCCATGGGCGGGCAGGTGACGAGGAGCCTGCTTTACGGTAAGGACCGGGGCAGCGGGCAGGGCAAGGTGCGGCGGGGGGATGCGGCTGTGTCAGCCCCGTCCTCCCGAGCATCCCGCGGCGGAGAGCGGCCGGCGGGAGGCAGCCGGGCTGGGGAGCCCTGGGCTCGCTGGGTTGCCGAGGACGAGGGATAAGCACCTGCCTGCGCAGCGCTGGCGGGTTGCGGGGAGGTGGCAGGGGCGAAAAGAAAGTAACCGTAAGTGTGTGCGCGTCTGACAGCTCCCACGGGAAAACAACAGATAGGCAACGGTAGAGGTTACTGCGGGGTGGCTTAGCAGGCTCTCCAAACCTTATTCTTCCTTTCCACCACCAGTTTCTTCTTAACACGCACTCTGGTGTATTTCGTTTTAAATTGATAAGGTCTGGGATGAGCGCTGGTTTGAATTGACTGATATTAGATGCAGCTAAAGCCTTTAAGTGCAGCACGCTCTCTGCGTTTGCAGTGTAGAAGAGGGGGGAGCTGGAAAGGGACTGGAATATCCTGCACAAGCCAATGCTACACCAGGATTTGAATCTACAGAGAATGAGCAATACTAGCCATGTCCCTGTCTGTGGAAATCTCATGCCATAAATACTTCTGTGAGAATACTGTACTCCTTTAATATTAAACTTGCCTATTGCTCTGAGTTGTTCTGTTTAACTTTGGACATAGTAAATGTGCTGTGTGTCAGTGCGGTATGAATGTATTTTCAGAGACACTTCCTTGTTACAATAGTAAACATAGTTATGAAAGATACAGGTAAAGCATCCTGTGGGCTTGAAGTATCTTGTATCCTTTCTTTGAATAAAGATGCATGAGGTATATAGGCTTCGGCTGTAAGTTACAGTCCTGATTCTTCTCGTTTTCCACAAAATCCAAACCCTATAGTTTAAGGAACAAACAGGTATAGGAAGTAGATGACTTTCATCCTAAAGACATTGAGCAAGCATGTCTTGATAGAGATTTCTATTTGTTTATATTTTGTGTTCTGCAGTTTCCATGGCCAGACCTTATTTCTTCTCTAATCTCATCATATACATATAATATATGCAGAACAACAGTACTGTTGGGTCAACATAAAAAACCAAGAGCTCTGGCTGTTGTTTTGTGATTGTAAGTGCCTTTACCCCTTTGAAGCATTATTTGAATGAATTTGAAAAGAAAACCAAACCTGACTGGGAAAGAGTAATAGTTGTATATGTTTCCTGTGTGTGCCAGGGACTTGGCATTCGTGCTGGGGCTTTCTTCTGCCTGCAGCCGGCAGCGCACTGCACAGTAATCCTGCAACTTCTGCCTTTCAGTAGTTCTACTCCAGCAAGTGCGCTTCTCTAGTTTTTGTTTTGTTGAGAGAGGGAGACAAATGAGGAGATGGGGGTAATGAACTCAGATTTCCCTTTTCATACGGAGGGGATGCAGGCTGTGTTCTATTCAGAGGTGATGCATTCTGTGTTTAGCACAGCGATGCTTTAAAAAAAATGGACACGCATTATAATTTAAATAAATAAATAATAAAAAGTCATGCAACAAAGCACATTTAACAAAAATAGGCTGCATCTGCACTTGTGGTTTGTCTGTGGCTACCGTTCCTCCAGTTCCATCTTTCTGTTGAATATTTCTGTTTCAGATGTGTGTGTCTCAAAATAGTCAGGGAAAGAGAACGGAAACCTTATCCATTTCTCTGAAGAAAAATTGAAACTCAAAGTAAAACTACTGAAAGGAGTTGTATTAGCAGCCCTGGGGGTTGGCATTCTTTCTTTTTAGAAAGCTCAGGTAAAGTATAAATTCATGTCCTCCAGAAATATCTGGTGACCTCTCCGTGTTGCAAGGATGGGCTGGGATTTTCACAAGCTCCTATGTAATTTAACCTCACTGACAATTAGCTCAGATGGGGAGGTAGCGCATGCGCTGGCTGCTCGTGGCTCTGCTGAGCTAGTCCTAGGGAGGCAGCCGGTGTTTCCCCGAGGTGTGTCAGGTCCCTGCCTCCTCTGGAGGCTGAAAAAGTAAACGGAGAGAGAAGCTCCTGAAGTGGATGATGAGGGAGGCACTCTTTCGAAAAAGCATAAAATCAGGGTGGTGATCTTTTAAAAGCTGTGGATGCCCTAATGTGAGGACAGAGGTTTGTAGTGGTCAAATGCAACCATACACAGACTGACATGATGAGGAACACTTGGCATCATTTACCCTCTTTGGGGTAGGCCTCTCTGAGTGAAAATGCTGCTTTTCCATTGTTACAGTGGCAGCACAAGGAGAGCCATGCTAGTCTGTCCTAATGATGGAGTTGGTGGGTGCTAAATGGGCCCTGAGTCACCTCAAAGGAAGTTTCCTATCTGGTGGGACTGGAAGGAAAAATAAGCTTTGTACTATGGTCACTGAAGCATCAGTTGCCTGAGCTTCCCAGGAGAGACCCACCTCCAACTTCATTCCTTGCTAGCAAACAAACCCCAATGGGCTTCTGCCACGAAAAGCGACACCTTTGTTTTGAAAAGGAGACATCTGATGGCTTGACATGCTGGGACATGGGAGCTGGTCCTTCTTCTCTCTGAAATGGTGTGCAGTGCTGAAGCACACTCATGAAGTCTCCATCTATGTCCTTGTGCTTGGTACTGTGATGGTCTCTCTTCCTCTTCCCTGTTCCCTCTTCCTTTCCCACCCCCATCCACAGAAGTCTTTGGAGTGCTTTCCAGAGCTCTCTATGCTAAGAGAATTTGAAATGGGAAGTTCAAAGGTAACACAATCTTGGTGGGCAGGATGTTTACTTGCTATTTAAAAAGTTATATCTATATGTGCAGTGTTCAGCAATATTTTAAACAGGAAATTTTAATATGGTTGCTTGTGGTTCATCTGATTTCTTTAAGAATGACTGCATATGATGAGTTTACTAAATATTTATATTAAACTACTTACTAGCTAATAATGCTTGAAATGTATCCCCAATAGATGCATATGTCATAATATATATGTTTTTATGTGTTTGAGTCAACTGTCACCTGCTTCAGTAGTTTTTAATTCCTCCTTATGGCTATGAGTGAGGTGCTATTTGCACTTAGATCCTATTCTTAATTTCATGAGTTTCTGTCTGAGAAAAAACCCCACCTGAGTATTTTTTATTTCTCTTTCACTCAGAACCAAACTAACACACAGTGATGGTTTAGCTAAGGAGACTGCTGTACTGTGCTGGGAGAGAGATTCAGTGTATGTAGATATGCAGAGGTTAGTGATTAACATGCACACATCTCTTCAGAGGGTTTTTGACTAGCTATAGTGTGCGTAGTGGATTAATTCATGTTCAGGGGGTATGTGAGCTTGAGTATACCTGCACATTTGCTCAAGAGCCTTCTCTCCTACAAGTCATAATTACTAATAAGTCCCTTATTGCAGAGCTTTGTTTTATCTTTGCTTTAATTGCATGTCACAGGCATTCATCAGTGTTTTGCGGCAGAATAATTTTTACAAGGAGCAGGAAAAAAGGTATCTTGGGCTACATTTTCCAAACTGTAATTGTATGGCATCGATGCAATTGAAAAGACATTCCTAGTGAGAGGGCATCGGCTTTTTAGATTGGGAAGTGGTACTGATGTGATTTTCAGTTTGAATGATTGAGGTTTTAAGCTGCTTGCAGATAATGCTCTGTAAGTTGTGGATACAATATAAATAATGGCTCACTTGTCTTCGTGTGGTGTAGAGGCCCACATGAGTTTTGTGCATGGCCAGATATTCCCCTTACCATGTGTATATAGGCCTGGTGAGCAATACAGCCACAGTTGTGTGGTTGTGCTGAAACAATGGAGAAGAAAGCAGGAGTTAAGATGTAGCAGAGCTCTGTCCACTATACATGGCAGTAGGCTTTTGGGTGGCTATCTGTATTCATTTCTCATTTCATCATGATCTATTTGCCATAGACTTTCCTGCATCTGGCTTGTCATTTATTCCTGTGCAAAGAGGTGTGAAACACTGGTGTTGTCCTTCCTCTGCATTTTATTATTATGGAGAATAATTTCTGGGTCTTGCTCACAAATGTTGGTAGGAGATATGGGATATTCAGTTGCTGATACTCAGCCCTAGGAAGAGGTGCTGGGCTGCTGCTGTAGGGCTTTGGGGAACAGCAGAGGGTGGAGGCCATTTCCCCAGTGTAAAATAGCTACTGTATGCAACTTCATTTATTCTTACATTGCACAATAGAGCTCTATTTTTAGCTTTCTTTTAATGCCTTGTAGTGTAGGGAATGGTATATCTATATGTAAATGCTGAAATCAGCCCTATGCTTTGTTTCTTATTTATTACCTATACTGCAATAACTGTTCCAAATACCACATTTTACCCCTTGCAATTAGTATCACTAAGCAGCATTGTCCTCCAGTGCACACTGCTGTACATATCTTTGAATTTAATAATGTCCATCTTCCTATACCTAACTCATAGAATCATAGAATGGTCTGGGTTGGAAGAGACCTTAAAGATCACCTATTTCCAACCCCTGCAAGTATCCTGGAAGAAATAAGAAGCAGCAATGGTGGAAATAATGAAGACCTGACAACATCAACCATAAGTGAGATTTCTTTGCAAATTAGTATCACTTTGTATTCTTATCATGTCTAAGTTATTGCCTACATTTTGGAATAACTTCTTATTTGATGGCATGATGGGATCAGCCTCATTAGGGGTTTAATATCTACCATATTCTGCAGACAATTGCTTGTTAAGAACTAGCATGGAACTGGAGAAAAGGCTCTTTCTACGCTCACTCTGCTTTCAGCATGATTGGTATATAGCCCTGAAAGCAAATGAGTGTGTGTGTGTGTATGAGAAATTAATCCTGCTCAGGGTTGAATTAACTGGTGCAGAAGACCCAGGGCAGGGTGCCAAAGCAAAGTTGGCATTTGCTAGAAGTGGGGCTCCCAGAGATTATTTTGATTCATGCCTCTGACCTGTGGGTTATCTGCCAGTGTCCCAAGGTGGCTGATAGTAAAGTGTATTGACTGCTGACAACACTTCTGAAAATGAAGTGTGTAGTACCTCTGTACGTAGAGATTTTATGGATAACCATCTTAATACTTGAAAACTGTTCTATTTATTGTGAAAGGCAAATGAGTTTTTCATTAGTTGTGGCAGCATTTGACTGTAGGGGTCTTGCTACATGTAGTGAGAACAAAGAGCTCTCATTTTGTCCTTTGCTTTCATGACATTTTCCTGCTAGCTTTTCTGTGTCAACTTGATGTTCTGTTCTGGTGGGACTTAGCGACTGAATGTTGTTTGTCAGATTTTTGTTGCTTTACTTTCTCTCCTTTTTGACTGATCCTCTCCCTTCTTGATGTGAAAGCGTTCTTACCTCTGATCCTTCTTCACCTCTTCCTTACTGAACTCCTGTTTTCTTAAGAATTATGGGTGACATGTTTAGCTATCATTCAATTAATTTAGAGGTAGTAGGTGTCTGTTCAGGAGGGTTTGCAGGATCCCTTGACGTAACCTAGGGAGTCATTTGCATGCTTAATCAGAACAAGTACTCTTGCAGCCAGAAGATTAATGTTGTTAATAGTATAAAACAGATTTGATAAACAAATATAATTACCATTGCTGACATCTAGCAGGAACTAAGAAGAGGCGGTCTCTAGACATATAATCTCAAAATTGATAGGGCTGCTTTCTTTTTATTAAGGAATTTTACATTAATGATGTCCATACATTTGGAGAGTGTTGCATTATCAATCTAAAAAAGCATTAATCCTGAAGGAAAGGGAGTTTCCTGGAAAGTGAAAGCAAAGCAAAAATTGATCCTGATAGATTGCCCTGGGGAATCGGCAGGGATTACTGATGGCACAGCAGGGTACTGAGCTGGAGGTCAGGAGAGATCTTGCCTTCCAGCGGCTAAATAAGAGTGTGGCTGCCAGCCACAAGCCTTGCGGTGAGAGTGCCCACAGTCAGAGCATATGCTGCAGCCCTGCGTGTTGCTGTGCTTTGCTTTAGGGTTCATCCCTATTAGCGTTGCTGTCTGTTCATTATTCTCCCTGTCTGTCTCCCTCTAAATCAGTGTTTTGCTTTGAAAACGTATTTATCTGAGTGAAGCTGGTCTAAAATGGATGAGAGTCAACTTCTCTGTAGCTCTTGTGGAGTTGGTCTCACCTAGTCTCACTGGTATTTCTGTTCCTTGATTCTGTCCTTGATTGTCTCTTAAAGGGACACTCTAATTTGGTGGCATTAAAAATAACATTCAAGATGACTGCAGTTGATGGGGCTGGGGAGAGGAGTCCTTTGGTTTATCTGAGATTTACTGTGGGTTCAACAGCACAGCAAGGGGGGTGGGCTCAGAGAGAGCATTGGTAATTGATCAGATGCGTGAACATATTTTTCCTGTTAGAAATGATGGTAGGAATTTTATTTAAAAAAAAAGGAAAATCGTAAAAAGGAGCTATAATAAAAACCATATATATTCATGAGCATGATACAGAATGTAAACAGTGTGCTTCTGCTTGCCTCCCTCCCAACAGCCAGTGTCAGCAGAAATCTGGAATTCTCAATCTCTCCATTGAGTTAAAATCACTTTTTTATGAGAAGCCTTTGTGATAAACCAAGGCCCCTTGCTATGAAAATCAGCTGCTTTTTGTGGTTCAGTTTACATCTTTTTCTGCCTATACTGGTAAATGCATCCAAATGCAGAGTGGAAGCATCAAGTGATGCTGAGTACCCACAGTCTGAATTTGCCCAGTCATGTTGTACCTAATGTGGCAGTTCTGCATAGGAACAGAGTGAGGCTGGTCCACATGAGGTGACCTACCCAGGTTTAGCCCTGACTGCTCAAGAAGCTGCTCACAGCAGGCTTTGTTGATGAAGCCTGGAGAACAGAAAAGAACCCAACACTTGTCCCAGGCAGGATGGATGTGCAGTGACCTCTGTAAAATTTGCCTGGATGGAAGAGGCTGTTCTTGTTTCTGACTATCATTGAAGATAAATACTCATGGATTGAAGCACACAAAGCCCTAACATGACAGTGCCTACAACTGACTTGCAGATGGATCAGTGGGACTCTGAAAATGCTGGTTTAGTGTTGCTAAACAGGTAAAGTCTTTGGGTTGCTTGCTGTGATTTCATGAAGCTTTCTCTGACTGACGCTGTCGTATTTTCTCTGTGATAGACCTTGCTGTGCAGCCGTTTGGCACTGCATGGATGCAACTTTGGAAGATCTTAGCCAATAGACTGGTCAGTGAGACCAGGACCTGCTGCTAGACACTAGGGCAGGGCTGAAAATATGTTTTCCAAGGAGCTGTGAGGCTTGTGGCCTGGCTTAAGCAGAGCTCAGGCATCGAGGATGGAACCTCAAAAGCAGTGTCTGTTGAGATGGGAGGTGGTTTGAAGGAAACATGTGCCTTTGTTTGAGTTGCCCCTTGTCAGGTCTGGAGGTTGGTTTTGTTTGTTTGTTCTTTTTTGACTCGGACTCCTGCAAGAGCCTTTTCCTCTTCTGTTTCTTGCAGTGCTTCCTAGCAACTGAGCCCTTTGTGTGCTTTTCAAAGTTCAAGTGGTCCTCAGGCTGCTGCAAGTCCCAGGCGTGTTATCAGCCAGAGGGAAGCTGTGTAGCCTGGAGGAGGGTAGATGAGTTTGAGCCTGGGAGAGCTCTTCCACCTGCAGAGAGGAGGCTTCCACCTGTAAAGCAAGGATGGGGAATGTGCTGTGCAGAGTTCTCGTGTGATGCTAACCCCCTGCTCAAAAGCATAGAGGGGGAATTGAGCCATAAACCACACTGTGGCACACAAAGAAGCCATTTTAATTTCAGTCTCTGCTGGAAGCACCACATGGAAAAGAAAATGTGATCAGTATAAAAAGAAATGTTTATGTTCCTAGGAGCAGAGACCTCCCAAACAACTAACATCACTTGACAAACTGCTGTTTAAAATGCAAGTGGTTTAAGTGCTCCAGCTCAACAGGCATTCGTCACAGCTCTGGCGTAAATGCGATATGCTCTATTGGTTGGTTGCTGCTTTAAAGCAAAGATTTCTGGTAAACATCTTTTGCTTGAGGAAAATGTCATTCTTTTGCTTTTTCTTACTTGGTAAAGCTAAATGCTAGAAAGCCGGGCAAATGGCAGCTTGGTGGCAAGGGTGCTGGGGGTATGGTTTTGGAATGAAGTAAAGATTGGGTTTTAGTTTGTTGCACAGATCAGGCTTTTGGTCAGCAGACAGAAATGTTTTGTTGGCTTTAGCTTTTGGAAGGGGAAGAAAGAAGAGAAAGGGCTTTTGGGGGGAGAGTTTTGGAAGCTACAACTTCAGCTCTGATCTATCTATCTTTAATGTTCACTGACTCAACTAAAAGTACTTTAAATAAAACCTTACTTTTCTGTAGAGCTGCTGGAAGAGTGACTGGAGACATGAGGATTGTTGAGAACTGGCGTTTTTCAAAGGTTGAAAAATAGCATTTTACAAAGAGACTGAGATTAAAAAAGAAGTTCAAAGAAAAAAGTCACTCTGGAAGATAGAAATATATAGGTGCCTATAATGTTCTGCAGCATCCCAGATCAAAATGACTTTTGTCTTTGCACACCAAATAGAATCAGATTATCCAATATAAAATAGTCTTAAGAATCTAATTCCTGTTACAAAGACATTATTGATGCTGTGAATTTCATGCAATTTGGAAGATGAAAATTGCTTAATTTATTTTCTGGTTATCCTAAACTAGTTCTGATTTTTTTCATCTCCAAAGGGAAAGAGACCATCACTCATGCTGCTTTCTTGTTTTCTGATTCTGAGTGAAGCTATGTATTTAGAAATCATGCAAGTGTGGTAGTCCTGATGGGTGCAGGTCCATCTTGCATGGAGCTGGGGCTGCAGCATGGGAGGAGTTGCTCTCCTTCTGTTCTTAATCCCTCTTTCCATCACTGGCTTTGCAAAATTGGCTGAAGAGATCTTGATCAAGCAGCATTGCTATGACAAGGTTCCTGAACAACCTGACTCATTTCTGTCCAGCCCAAGGTTCTATTGCTTGAGCAAGAGTGAGTGATTCTAGATATTGTCTCTGTATCTCCTTGCCTGGATTTCAGATGGTTGTTGGCTGTAAAATTATCTTCCCGTCCTTGGCCTATGCTACTCTGTAGATGGCTTCTAGCAGTCAGGCTTAGGTGGGGAAATAGGCAAGGCTGTCTTTGGAATGCAGTAGAAAATCTTGCATCATGTTACAAATTAATTTCTGAAATGGAGATACAGTGATTACAGCTCCCTGTATCCTTCCTAGGCAGATGTGTAATGGTGTTTATCATACAAAGGATGAAACATTCTATCTGTTCCCATGGTAGGAAGGATAAAATGTAGAGAAATATCCTTCAAATGTTCTGTAAGTAAATTTGAAAGAGTGTTAAAGTCATTCATCCAAGAGATGACTGCAGTTCTTGCAATGCTCTTCACCAGAGATGTGATAACCTCAGCCATTTTGCTGGAAGATATTTCTGTCCCATTATCCGTAAAGTGACTACCACTTGTGAGTTATCCCACAGAGACCTTTCTGCTCTGAATCCCATACAGCAAAGCTGCTCATGGGGACTCCATGTAGTGCCTCATCTCAAACTGATTGCAGCTTCAGACTCAGCAATCTACAGGCAATTGCTTGAAGTAGATCAAGAAATTCTTTAGCATATAGTAACTGGAATGTTTTAAGATTCATTGGTTATATATGCATGACAATACACACTTTCCATCTTCTTGTAATCTTGTGCTTTGGGAAATCTGTGCTTGAACCCTCAGGGACAGAATTCATCCATTTTTTTCTTTAGCATGTGGCAGAAGCTGTAGTCTTATGACACATACGTGGCTGGTACTGCTGGCTCAGTTGAGGCAGGAGGAGGTATGTAGTATTGTGTGGGCAGCTGTAATAAAGCGTAAATATGGGCAAGTTACCTTAAATAACCCCAGTACTCCAGAGAAGTGATTTTGCAGTGCATCCTCTAGGAAAAAAATATTGCTTGATAGCAGTTTTGAATTTGTGCAACTTCAGTTTGACATATATTTTTTCCTCTACGTACTGTGTTCACAGCAGTAGGTTCAGATCATGCTCTGAGATCTGCTTTTGGGTGCAGAAAACTAATCAGGGAAATGTTTCATAGCCCAGAGGTCTGGATTTGCAGACTCCAGTTCAACAGCTGCATCTCTCTGTGCTGGCAGGAAGGAGCATCTGTCAGGGATGCAGTGTGGTCCTTATTAAATTATAATTTAGAGCTATGGCTTAGAGAATCAGGTTCCGTTATATACTTAAAAATAGTAATAATACTAATCCAGGGGTTAGTCTTACCAGAAGAAATGCCTCTTAGCTGGACAAAGACTAAATTTTTCAAGCTACAAAGAGCAAGGAAAATAGATGAATTGGTGTCCGCACTTAATTGCTCCTTGCTCTTATGAAACAGTGTAGGTGTCTTTCCACCAAGAGAATAAAGCCCCCTGAGCCTTTAGGCTTGTTTCCTATTTGTGACAGAGCAGTCACGCCATGAATGTGGCTACATCAGGAACAATGCCCTGAATTGCATGACATCGAATTTCCTCTTCTTCCCACTCTTATCAATGCCTCAATATACAAAAATGCCCTTTTGCATGAATTTTTAAGCAGTGTGTTGTTTCTGTTCCAGGCTGTCTTGCTTTTCTAGCACATCTCTTCCTTCAGCTATTTAGAAATGCAGTCATCTTTTTATTTTCATGATGTTCCTCCCAAGTCACATTACCCAGTTTCAGTAAATGGGAAATGGTCATCTGAGTTAGGAAGGATCAGGGCAGTATAAAGTTGCTGAAGACTGAATCATTGGGAAGATTTCTTCTGCATAGCTTGCACACACTGATGTTAACACAATTTCCGAGCAAGGGATGGCAAAGCTTCCTTGGCATCCTTTCATAGGAAACATTGCAGTAGCCTCTACAAAATGACTTGAGGAGTTGACTCTGTCACCCAAGTTGTAAGAAAATAATAATGAAAGATTGTGAAGTTCTATGAGGGTTTGTAATTAAAAAGCTTTGAGCTATGGTCTGAAGTGTATTTTTGCCTGTGCAAATCAGAGGACTGGAGTTATTTTGTGTGCTGTTACGGCAGTAGAAGAGGTGAGGAGACACCTCCTGCTGTCCTCTGGTGCAAGCATTGGCTGTGGGTATTGAGCAGCATATGTTCTGACAGATTCATTAAAATCAACTGAAATTCAGAGGAAGCGTAATATTGCTTACAAAGTTATCTTCCTCTTACTCCCATTTATTTGCTGTTTCTTTTCTTATGTAAGCAGTACAGGGTAAGACTCATGTCTTCTGTCTGTCTTTGTGAGATTCGACATGAGGGGGTGGCTATCAGGTAGAATCACTTCTAAAGAAATAAAACATTTCTGTGTGCTCTTGTTCTCAGGAAATAAGGATTCAACAGCCTCAGTCTTTTACTGGCTGACCTGTTGAAGCAGCTGCTAAGGAAAACAAGTTCCTGTATGGACTACTCCAGCAGCTATTTATAGCAAAACATTAATTAATAACTTCATGGGTCTGGCATGGGAATTGCCAGAAGGATGATGGAATAGTATTCATGCTGCTTCTTTGGAGTAAGTGCCAGGGATGCTGTTTATCTTTGTTAAAATAAACTGTAACTTTATGCCCTGACTGGCTGTTGAATTTTGATGTTTTAATTCAATGGCCCAGGTTTAGATGCTGGTCTGCTAAAGAAAGAGGGTTAACTACTGGTAGAGGGTGTTTAAACTGGTGCAAGCAATGTGCTTCAGAGCCAGACAAGAGTGGGAAAGTCAGTAATTTAGATTTCACTTGACTGTGGGACAGAAAGTGCAGATTAATGAAGGAATGCGTGTGTGGATGGCCAAATTCTTGCGTAAAAGGAGATGTGCTGCCCTTCCTTCTGCTTTTGCCTCAGCAGTACTTAAACTATTTGCCTGGAAAAGAAATAGTATTTTAATCATGTAGTAGTTAACACTTCTAGTGCTACTGGAGACCTTTCTGGTTTGGGCAAAAGTTCTTGGTTAGAATCTCTATTTGTGTAGTGAGAACTTGCTGGAGAGCAGGGCTGGTGTCCTCTGCTGGGTTGGCAGCTTTACTTCTGTGCTGCCATGCTAGCTCTGCCAGGTATTGTGGATGAAGGGAGTCAAGCGTAGAGCTCCTGCGCTTTAATCCCAGCAGTGCACCTGAAAAAATGCCATTTTGATGACAAACTCTGTAACCTTGCTTAGTACCAGTGCAAATTACTTTGCAGGAATACATTACAGATTAACTAGTGGGTACTACCAAAATGAATCCATCTGATTATAAGTTTTTATGCTTGGGGGCCTTGTATAATCAGTAGGACCTGTTAGGTTTCAGGAGAGTGGTGGTGGGATTTTTTGTTTGTTTTTTATGTTTTCAAAATAAGAAGATATGAAGAGTGTCTGTGTTGAGGAGAGCAAATAGCAGAGTGCAAGAGATCCTAAGCGAGAGAGAAATGTGCTATTTGAGATGAGATCAGTGAAGAAAGTGAAACACTTGAAAGAGGGAAGTGGCTGAGAAACTTTAACACTGGTGACAAGAGAGGAGGAAGATGAGGAAGATGTTTTGGAGAGGAAGGGATAGCAAAGCAAGCAGAGGGGAAGGTCATGTGTTCGTGTGAGTTTTCCTCTAAGAGAAATGGGCAGAGGGAGAGATGAGAGAACAGAAAAGAGGAATTCAGGCAAGTACATGGCTCCTATAATTCTGAAACATTAAAAAGGATGTTAAACATGGCCAAATAGTAAAGGCAGTAGTAGTTTCACCTGCTCTAATAACCCCACACTTTAAGGATTTATTTGCTGCCAAATAGAATCAGGAAAAAAGCCATGGGAATCAGTATCTTTTGGGTGTAGTCACTGTGTAGCAAAACTAGAATTCCAGGTGCAGTTTTCACTGTCAGCAGAGAAATTTCATATTCCATTTCACAATGGCATAAGACTTTCAGCCAGGAGACCCTCAGCAGGTGTATGTTTAAAGGGCTTTAAGGTTGCTTTTGGACTTTATATTGAATGAAAATCTTTGATATTTGGGTAACTGGTATGGTTGGAAATAGTTTGGACACTGTACTGACTAACAGCTAACACTGAAAGGAGGGAGTGTAAACCTTTGGGGAGAGTATTGCTTGGGCCTTAGCAAAATAATCACTACATCTCAGAAGTGTTTGTTAAGTTTTACATACGGATGGGAGTAAGGAGGTGCTTCTGGTAGGCATGCTCTCAAGAGACCCTGCAAGGAGCAACAGCAGGGGCCTTCAGGAGAAAGCGTGTGAAACAAGTATGATTGAGCATTGCGTTTTCAAACAAGACTACACATAAAATGACTCAACTTTACAGTACCTCAAAGTGACTCTAATGGATGGTTTATATTAGGAAAAGAAAGCACACTCCAAGTGTAAATGTCATGTATGACAGAAGAAAAACTGCTTCCTGAGTTTCTTTAGAAATAGCATTACAGCATCAAACTTCATGGTATGTTGTGCTGAATGATAAACATGATCTACACTGTCCAGCTAGGTAAGAGAAGTAGAAGAACAGGCTGTGGGATGTACATCCTGACCCATCCACATGCTAAATTAAAGTGAGAGCATACACATGTGACATTAACAATAAATTCAAGCAGCAAAAGGCAGAAGAGGCAATAAAGCCACTAGAGATTTCACAACTGCAGTCGAAAGTTGTCAACAATGTTTCTGAACTGAAATGTTATGCCATACTAACATGCTTTGTTGTAAAGCAAGAGCACATCAGGGCTGTGCTGGCCATAGCTGTGCTGTGCACAAGGACACATATTTGAGAAGGCACAAAGCATGTGTGGTGCTGAATCCCCAGTGTGGCTGAGCCCTGAGCGAGGAGCTCTCTGAACTCTTGAGCAAGGAGCTCTTTGCTGTTTGCTGTGATCTAAGCTCACCTAGGTTGCTGGTCTCTAACCCTTTCATGGCTTTGAGGAACTGATGGTATTTGAGGGTTAAATCACTATAATCTCAGGGATATTTCAGTTAGTGCAACTCTAGAGTTTGCTGTGAGATGAATGGTGCTGTCCCGTCTTGGAGTGTTTTCCAGGCTCTTTCTAGAGGTATCCCTCCAGCAGTCTTTGTTCTCTGCTCGGGAGCTATGAACAGAGCCTGTTCACAATAGTTGCAAATACTGTCTCAGTAAGATGTTCCTGCTTTCTGTCCTATGTTGGAGAGCCTGTACTATTCCAGGGTCTTACTGTTCACTTGCCTTATTTTGGGGACACATGGCAGAGCCAAAATTTTTGGAGAGAGCAAGGCAGAATGGTGTCTTCAGCCTGGGACTTTTGTCTTTCTTGATGAGAGGTGGTCTCTGATCAGGGTGCTGTGCTAAACAGTACACTTAGGATGTGGGAGGTCAGAAATAGCAGAAGATTTTGGGCCCGTGTTCTGCATCTCATGCACTGGGATGAATGGCAGAGCAGTGGGAGAGTGTGCCCCAGTTGATGATCCAGATGAAAAGCGCAATTCAGAGGTGCTCTTCATTACCCTCTTCTGACCCTATCTTCTTCCACTGGTGATAGAAGGAGTATAAAGAATGACATCCTAATTTAGCTCATGATATTGTAAATATGCAGTGTGAGTAGGCTGCTGTGGGCCCAATTCAGTGTCTTGAGTCTAGAGGCACATCTTTGATTTTACACAGGTATAACTCTAAGCTAATTCAAGAGCTTGAGTTCAGAACCACAGCTTCTCTAGCTCGCATTTTCTTTGCATGGCTTTGTCAATAGGCTCCTCTGTTTTCTACCATCTTTTGGATTTTGGTTCTACAAGTCCATCTGCTTGTGCCTACCACTCTTACGTTTGCTTTTTTCCTGCTCTCCATTGCTCCCACCTTCCTTCTTGTCCTGACAAATATCTAGTTTAACCCTGACAGGTTACTTCAGTTTCTGGTGAGATCTCAATATTCAGACTTCCAAGTTATTACACTGTACATGGAAAATGTGCCCAGGATAGACTTTCCATTAAACTGTATTTAAACTGGAAGAGAATGCTGGCACCTCCACAAGTATTCCAGAATTAGATCCCAAAATACTGAGACTAGTTAATCTTTTGGAAGAACAAAAACTCTTACTGATTTATATTTAGCAGAGGGAATGCATTTTGAAAACACAGTCTATATGAGGCCCCTAGAGGAAAACATCTTTTACATTGATTTGTAGAGCATGGAAATGCTATGTGGCCATAAAATACTTGCAGTCGGGCTCTATGTAGCTACTTTTTTGCAGTGTGAACTGTCATGAACTTTCTGAGAGTGGCTGCTCTGCTGACTGTGGGCTGTGCAGGGAAACGTGGCTACCCCTGGGGCAGCAGTTTAGCTGTTCATCACAGCTGTGCCCCGTATGGCAGGAGGGGAAGGGGAAAAGCAGTGTACAGTGGAAACAACTGACTTATAAGGATAAAGCTTTGGTTCAAAACTGATGCAAGGTTTCTACTTGTACTGTACCCTGGGACCTCTCTAGCTCAGGTGCCTGCCTCTGTCAGGGATTGAGGGGATGTGGTATCTGGGGACAGCACATGTGGAGCCACCGTTTTGCTTCCTGGAAGACCTTCAGGAGGGTGTGAGTGAGGGCAGAAGCTGAACTTTACCTCTGTATGTGCTCATATGAGGTTAGAGAGAGGAGCAGAGGTGCTGTTTGCCCTAATCTCAGCAGCACTGGTCTTAGTTAAATGTCTACAATAACTAGTTAGGCTTAGTTTACATTATTAACTCTGTGATATTAATACAGGTGTAAAATGCTCTGTGCGTACTTCTGATTCATTAATACAGAGAAGCAAATTAACTTATAAAGTATACATAATCTTATGGCCAACAGTGTACCAGTTTACCTTTGAGAAGATAAGGATTATCAAGAGGAGGTAGCATGGAAAGTTTGGGGTTTTTTTAATTCATTCTGTGCCACCATCTGCAGCATGGACAGATCAGCCACCACCTTGGGCAAGCTGTTCCTCCTCCTCTTGAGTCATCAGATATTAGCAAAGGAGAAGATTCCCAAACGGCACATTTGGAAGAGAAAGATAAACAGAATTTTTAAAACATCCCTAAATCTTGAACAGAACTGGACTCAATCTTGCTTTCCTTTGTTAGAATACATAAATATGTTTTTACATTTCTCGTTAGTCTGCTGACAGACCTGACCTGATCACCGCAGCAAAAACACTCTAAATCAAAAAAGGGATCTTGGATGCTTCCAGAGCACCATTTTTTACTTTGATCTTCTCATTTTCTACTTACAACTTCTAACCTATGATGCCTTAATAATAATAATAAAGATGCACCAAGATGAAAAGAGAATAAGGTCAGAAGTGTATTGCTGCTCTCAAAAATAACTAATTATATGGCATAGACAAGTCACTCTGCCTGTGGGTCAGAGGAGCTGCTGGAAGATGGTGTGGGGAGAAGCAGCTGCTGCTGATGGAGGGATCTCAGTCTCCTTTATGTGGACTTGGCTGGACCCTGGGGGACACAGCTCCTGACAAATTCATCCTGCTGCTGCCCAGCATCTTTCTGGGGGCCTGCTCACCCCCTCTCTCCTTACCCAGCAGACAGGAACATATGGCTGCTTACTTAGGCTCTTGCTGTTCTTATGAGCTTAGTGGACTTGTGACCCACAGGGGCTCAGGGGGGATTGGCACGGGGACAGGGTGAGGAAGGAGCCTGCAAAGGGTGGGCTGCACCCAGGAGAAGTGGAGCAGTGCCGGAGATCTGGTGGCCATCCTCTGTGGCATGCTACGTCAGTGAATGAATTGCTGTGAATGATTGTGAGAGGTGCTGAGTAAACAGGACCTAATTAGGGACCAGGGATGGTTAATGATTACACAGCATCATTACTGAAGATGTGAAGTTTAAAAATTTATTTATAAGGGGAAGGTGTTTCTTCTCAACAGCCTTACATGCACCTAGAAATACACATTCACACACCTCTCTTCTGAGGTCATCTTTTCTTCACAGAAAAAAAGGGCATGATCAGTCACCTTCATGGTGCTTGGTATTTTTAACTGCTTGCAGTGCTGTCAGCTGGATTGCTTCTCCTGAAGATGGTGTATGTGAGGGTTTGCATCCCCTCCTCAGTCTTGCCCTGCTGTTCTCTCCTCATGCCTCTCCTGCATTTCAGGAGTCTTCCTCACCTTCCTTCCCACATCTGGCAGAGTATCCTCTAGGTTCTTCCCAGGAGCAACCTCTCATCTTTTTCTGTGTAATTTCAGCCCTATCCTTCCTACAATCAATTAACAGATTCACCTCCCCTCTGAAGTGCTTGAATCACCTTTGGCCAACCTAAATTTTTGCTCTGGGTTGTTTATTTTTTTTCTTTTAAATGAAATATTACAGACAACTCTGGCTGAATGTAACTGGAGCAGAGTTCTTATTCCACTGTCACTCCTCAGCTCTTTCACCTTCTCTTTTCAAGCTTTTTAAAAGTTGCCACCATCCTGATTCTTACTACTGCCAATAGCCTCAGCGTTCTCTTCAAGCCTTTGTAAAGCCTCACATCCGAGTTGTAAGTCCACAGGTTCAGCTGATGTTGCTAAAAAAGCCCCACACCCAGGTAATTCCCTGGCACTCCCGCAGAGGTTATTGGCTCTGCACGAGGAGTGGCTGTTGAACAGGACACATCTCTGCTCCACAGCTACTGCACTGCACATGATGGAGGGCAAATGCTGCTGAGCAGAGGCAGAGGAAATGGCAGGCTCTGTTTCAGCCCATCCTCCTAAACCCAGTCAAACGCATCACTGTCCTGAGTCTTGCAGATTCTGCCTGCATCTGTCCCACCTCTAGGACACAGCTTTTCCCCTTTTCTTTCTAAAAGCCTCAGTCGTCTCTCTTCTGCTATTGACTGAGTCTTGCCACACTTGTATTTATTCCAAATTTCTGCTGGAATTATAAATAAATATTAAACACCCTCTGCCCTTACTGTCACTTTTTGCATCTCTTTCATCAATTTTATTTTTCTCTATGAAATTGAAAATCAGCTTCTTCACTTTGAAGGCTCCTCACAAACTGAAAACTCCCTACCACCCACCAGTCTGGTTTGGCAGATGGATCCATTGTGGATCAACCCATTTCTATTGCCCAGTTTTTGTACTGAGGGGGTTTCTCACAGGTGTCTGTAAAGCCACCCTTGTTGTCTTTCAGATCTGCTACTTTAAACACAGCTTTTCTTTTTTGGACTAATAAAAGAAAAGCACAACTTCAAGCCGCACCCTGGCTGGTTTTATCTCCTTTCATGTGCATGTGGTCTGTCTGCACCTGCCTCTTGTCTTGCAGTTTGGGATTTAAATGGAAAATCTTACACTATGTGCGAACCTACCCCCTTGATGCATCTTGTCACTACTAAAATAGCACAGATGAAAATCAGTTATGTTTTGGCTTTGACTTGGAGTGTTGGATGGGAGTGCTAGATCTGACCTGCTGGCTGAGATCCACCTTGTAGGTATGTCCCTAATTCATTAAAGTTTAACCCAAGACGTTCCATAATCTCATTTCTGGATTTAGTGCTCCAGAATTAACACTTTGTATTTCTGTCATGGAGGGCTCCAACACCTGCAAAGCTGTAGTCGGTCTTTGTGGAAGAGCAAAGCTTTCTTTTTTGCCTCCTGGTCATCTTTTAATGCCAAGATGAGAAGTTGACTGTGTCAGATGTGTGATGACAGCAATCTGATAAGGTCGTTGCCATCGTAACAGGCGCAGGAAGAGTTGGATATAGACTGGAGATAGATGATTACTTATTCGTTGAAGAATAGCAAACATTTTTAAAGGCAGTGAAGAAACCCTTGTTTTTAATTTACATTAATTTATGGTTCTTTTTCTTCTGTGCACATGCCCTGGGTCAGGCTGCATGTGAGAAAACAAGGTTAGGAACCCTTTTTCAGTTTCCACTGGTGTTAAGCTAATATTTATTTTTAGTAAGCTGTATCTTGTTATGTGCTTTTAAGAATCCATTTGCAAAGCCTAGCACAACAAATTCATCATGGTTTTCTCCTTCTGAACTTTATTAACAAATGTGAAGGATCAGTTTAACTAAATATGCTATATCTCACTGATAATTCTTGAAAGTGTGGGACCACCTCAGAAAGCAATAAGGCTTATAGGCATTCATCTCATAGTCGAGTTTTTTTTCCTCCCTGTACTGCTAGTAACCATCCAGCTTTGGAAAGGCTGTGGAGGTACTCTTTCAGGGCTAGAGCTTTTCTGTTCCACTGTGTGTGCATCCTTGGGATAAGGTCTCCCTTATGTTCCCCACATCTACGCATGGTTTCTTTTTCTTCCTTCTCAGAATCCTTCCTTTTAAATGCTTGTACAGTAAGGCCACTTGCCAGGTAAAGCACTATCTGTCATCTTCTTTTGATAATGTAATGATTTTGAAACCCTTTTCTGCTTTCGTAGTGTGATGCTCTGTCCTGTCCACTTTATTCACTGTCACTAGCCTGCAGGACAGGCACCTTTGTCACCAGCCCCAGACTTCCCCTCTCCTTCTCCCCAGGTGGACAGGGATTTGTCGTTCCCACTTGCAACTGCGTGCTAGTCCCTGGGCTGTGTTTTGAAGTCATCTTTTCTATTTCTTTCAATTCTGAATGCCACTTACTCCAAATGCTCCAAGAAGTTCATCTTAAATACCTTGCAGTTACTTTTCAGTCTGAAATGAGTTTTGACAGTGTTCTGATTGTGCTGATTCAGATTTTTTTTCAACTGAAAAAGGTGCATTTTAAAAAACTTAAATCCAGTCATTTCTTGCAGCATTTAAGAAATCCCAAGCCTGTAAAATTATGCCTAATGTTTGCAGAGAATGGACACTTCTGGTGAAAACCACTAACAGGATTTGGGATGCATTTTGCTATGTTGAGAACATCCAGTGCTGCCTTTTATATAGTATGTGGATGTTGCTCAGGCCTTGAGATCAGAAGACCAGGGACATCTAATGCACTTGGAGGGAGAAGTGCAGCACCTTTGGGGCAATATTCTGCTTTCTCAAACAGGGCCACAAAAAGGATGTGCTTATGTGTGGGACACTGAAGGCTGAGTGGTTCAGACTGTTTCACGTTGTGGTTCATGTTAACGTCTCCTTCATCTTGGTTTGCTAAAGATTTCAGAAGATCCAGCCCATGTGTTTGTGGCTCAGGGGAGCAAGTGGTACATTACCACTTTTGCTGCCCTCTTGGCAGGGCTCATGGTATTAGGGACAGGTTGTGTTCGGGGTTCAAAGCCAGTACTGACAGAAATGGTTCAAACAGCATCTATTACTGGGCATGAATTGAAAACTGATGTCTCTCCAATCTTCCAAGTGGGCAGATGCTGTTTTATGTGACCTCCAACATGAAACTTGGAAAGCTGTACTGGGTCCATGGTGCATCTCTAGATTTGTAACCTTTTGACACAGAAGCTGTTTGCAAACAGGCATGATTTTCCTTTTGTGACTTTTGTCATGAGATACCAGTCTGCGTAGTCATGGCATGTTGTTACAACTCCTGCTTGTCGGGGGGAAGTTGTGTTGTACTGTGGAATGGGAAGCTTTTAGTGTCCTTGAACACGCTGTCATATTTCAGACTTCTTTCAGATACTTACTTGTTTGCAATTTTTATTTCAAGCAATTTCTTCATCTTTGCTGGGTGACTGATAAGTCAGGTTGTGGCAGAGGAGGATCTTGGGGCAGGCTCTCAGTTAATGGAGTCTTGCATGGTTGTCGTGAAATCAGGAGGACTTTTGACTCTTTTTGCCAGATGAAACTCTGGGTTTGTGAGTTTTACTCAGAAAAAAATAATTGAAACCTACTGCAAGGGCTCCAGCTGTAGTGTACCAGTACTGCTGGTAGCAAAGGCTGAGGATGTCAAAATGTGTAGTAGTTTAAACAAGGGATGGGAGAAGGCTGGAGTCCAGGCCCAGCCCCAGTGAGAACAAAAACTTTAAGCAGATGATTTATTTTATTTTTAGCCAGCCAAGTAAGGAAAGCAATTTATCTCACCAGCTTGTGTTGCTAAAGTATCCCTTTCCTTGTCGAAGTCCAGGGTTAGGTGTTTGTATTGCCATCTGAAGTTGCATGGTGTCTCCTCCTTTTGGAGTGAACATGCTGCCCTGAAGAACTTGAGCAAAGGCCTTTGTATCTGATCCATTGCTTTAACATCTCCAAGTACTTGAAAAGTACAAAACCCCATTATTAAATAGTTGCACATTTTAAAAATGAAGACTTTTTCTGGCCCTTTCCTGAGCATGTTCATCATGTAAGAGTCATTGCTGTGTGAGAGTATTTGGGAGAACGAAGGAGGTCTTCTCTCCATTTGCATTATCCATGGAATAATGGAAGCTGATCCTGGGGTGGTTTCTTCTATTCCCATAGAGCATGATGGCCCTGTTTTTCAGCTGTGTGCATGGGGGGCACTCATCCTGCAGATGCTGGTCTGGCATGGGTTTGACCCATTCTCACTTAGCAGTGCTGGACCATCAAGACAAATAAGCATTCTTCTGGCATCCTTCCCGTGGGGCCAGCCAGGACCCTATGGCTCCAAAATGCTGCTCCAGCAGATGCTCTGGGTATACAGTGTTGTTATCAGAGCCTGTTTTGGAAGCTGTGGGAAGCTTTCGTAACTCCATTACTGCATTTTAAAAGGGCACAATGGCCTATGGAAAAGTGCAACAGCTACTATCACAGCCAAGTTATCTGGTAAAATTAGAGCACTGAGATTTGCAATCAGGTTAAAATGTGTGTGCCTTTGTACTGCACAAGTTTGCTTTGGTGAGTGACTGCCAGCAAAAAGTTTGAGCTACAAAATTCAGGTCTGGATGTAAAGATGCCATGAATTGAATGTATATTCACTGGTAGCTTCTTCTCTTTCATATAATATGCACCCTATCAAAGATATGTTGAGTAAAACAAGACTAGAAATTACTAGTAAAAGAGTTTTTCATATCTCTTGATGGAGCGCTTGACTTTATCTCAAACAGTTGAATATATCCTTCAATATGCAATATGTTTCAGAAATCATTGTGACCTTATATATATCTTAGAGAAGGTGAAAAATTTAGGAATGGAAGTTTCTATGCTTGATGTTTATTTTTAGTTAGTCTACCTATAAAAAGGGGTATAGCAGAAAACAGAGAGACAGCTAAGAGATGAGCAATGAGGAGATCCAGTGGCCTGAAAAATTTATGCTAGAAGAGAAGCTGGAATGGTTTGCTTTGACCGTCTGTCAGCGGTCTTGTCCCTGCAGACCAGCCAGACCCACTTGGGAAGGTGGAGTGGAGAAGGATTAAGCTCCTGCTGGCTCTGACTCATAACCATTTGTGATGATGAACAGCATCATGTTAGCAACGATAAAGGAAATATTTCTCTGCAAAATGCCATTAAGCCTGAGGAATTCATTGTCAAGGTGTTGCTAAAGATGAGGGCTTAGCATGGTGGTAGTACAGAACATTTCTGGTTTGGAAAAAAGCTAGTGATACTGGAAGGGATTCAGTCTTACATACATAACAGAATCATAGAACTGACTAGGTTGGAAAAGACCTTTAAGATCATCAAGTCCAATTTTCTGTTCTTTGGGGCACAAGACAGGCTCCAATTAAACATGTCTTAGGAAGTAACCTCAGAAGGTTCTATCTGCAGGGCTGCTGCAGCTTGTGTTGTCTTCTGACCACCTGGTCTGGGCTGTGGGGAGAGGCAGGGTGCACTGCCCCATGTGAGTAGCATGACCAAAGGGAAAAGGTCAGACTCACGTGAGCTGCTCCATCCTGACCTTCCCTTCCCCATGTCAAGCTCCTTATTTCTTCTCTTGTGTGTGGTGGGAACAGGAGAAAGAAGATGACTTACATTCCACAAGATTTTTAGCATGAAATAGCTCCCAGTGGGTTCATCTCTCCCTTAAAAACATTAATGAAAGCATTTGAAAGCAGTAGCCCTGTTTGTCTGGCCTTGCTGTTCTGTTCTGAAGGGATAACACTGTTGCTGAAAATGGGAGCTAAAACCAGCAAGGAGATGAGAAGGCTGAAGTGACTGACGCTGAAGCTGAATTAAAATGTTCCCTTCAGAAACCAGGATATTCTGTTGGTAGTTATTCAGGCTCACCCTATTGATGTGCCATTACAACTTCATGTAGCTACAAGCTAAAACTACCCCAAAGCCTTGGAGGAATAAGTCCAGGCTTTTTATTACAAAGAGTTACATTAGAGGGGTCAGCATTATTTTATAGTAACTATATAAAGACATAACTGTCAGCAATTAATTTGCATGAAGGATGTATATAATTAGTTTCTATAGTTTGTGTGTTTGAGGAATAGATGTTTTTAACCATACTGTTTAGTCATGCATCTTTACAGCCCAAATTGGCACATTGTTAAGGTCATATTTGCTTTTGTTGCGTCCCTGAGTCTATCGCTGAATAATCCTTTATTCTGTTGATACTCTGTTTCCAAATCTATGAGCATGTCCTCCCAAACATATGTGCATAATATAGTGTGTATATGCACACAAGGAAAAGGAAGCAGGCAACTTGCGTTTGGTATAATGATTGTTTAGTGCTTGAACTGCTGCAGGCTCCCTGCTGAAAAGAAACTCACGCATCCATTTGTTCATGAGCAAAGCTGCTGTCATGACTCTGTTGTTTGTGCATTGACTGTTTGTGTAGGGCCTTGGCTAGAGAAAGATGTAATCTCCTCCCTGCCTCATAGCGTTTCTCCCACTTCTCTTTCCTCACCATAATTATAGTGTGCTGATCAATACCTTCATGACAAGTGGGAACTCAACTGAGGTTCCCATCTATGGAGGAGAGAGGAAAATGGATGGTGGTTGGTGGAGGAATCCAGGTGGGTTATTGCTGAGTGGTGCTTGAGTATAAATAAGCAATGTATGCGCCTGAGCTGGCACTTAGCATGGGTGGATAGGACAGCACCCAAAGACACATGGAGGCAAGGATCAGTGGAGCTGCTGTTGCAAAGGAGAAGTGAGATAAATGGTCAAGATGTGTGGGATTCCTCAGAAGCGGAAGATTTTTCCCAATATGTGACAACTTTGATACAGCAGCTTCACATGTGCTTTGCTCCAGTTTTGGAACCAATTCTTCCTTCTTTTCCGATGTCTGGCCTCATGATGGCCTGTGATTTCAGTCCTGGGCTGTGATCTCCATGTTGTGCTCTATACAGATATGAGCATTTTGTATCCTCGTAGCCCTTAATTATTCCAGATGCTCTAGAAACCCACAGTGATACACAAAGTGGGGATTTGGCTGACTTTTATCTTTATCTGTAGCTCCTCTCTGAAGTACTCCTGCTTATTTTTGCGCTGAAAATTTTCTTTACTCAAAGCAGATGTGAAACCCTTTTTTCCTCTTTCTCCTTTCAGATTCCATAGGTGGGTCATTTTCAACTTCCTCCCACCGATGCCACCACAAGCAGAAGCACTGTCTCCCCATCCCGCAGTGTGGAGCTCTGTCCATCAGCCCTCTGCTTTTCCATCCTCACACGAAGGGATCCCAGATCATCATGGACACGACACAGAAGGCAGTGAAGCGCCAGGCTAGCTTCTGCAATGCCATTACCTTCAGCAACAGGCCCATTGTTATTTATGAACAAGTCAGGCTTAAGGTGAGTAAATGATACCTCGCCTTATTGCCATGGAAGCTGCTGTGAATAAATGTTGTGGTGTACCAGGCTTTGATGCTTGTACCAGATCTTTAGCCCTTCATTGAAAAGCACAGTAGGCTGATCTTGGCCTTAAAGATCTGTGATCTTTGTTGGTACTTCTGCTTTTGTCACCATAGTTCTCGGAGTCATTGGTACAGACTGCTGTAGAAACTGGGGACTAAAGGGAAATCCATACTCCAAAAGAGTTTATCTTGATGTTAGAAAAGAAACAGCAGATTAAGTTAAGATTGCGTGGAAAACAGCAAGAAAAAAGGGTTGTATTGGTCATTTGGAAAGACTGCAGCCTCAGAATCTCTCTAGCCAATGTGTCCTCTAGGCTTTGCATGAATGGGCTGAGGTGAGGTGAGTAGTTAATGCATTCAGTTCCACAACAAGCTCTTTTCTTTCTGTAAACAAGGCAAACATTGAGGGCTGGTCTCATGGAGGTGGAAGTCAGCCTCTCCAAAGCCAAAAGATAAGAGGTGAAAGGGACCTGGAAGTGAAGGTGCTTGCTCATAGGCTTAGCAGGGAAGATAGGAGGGTTTGGCTGAAAGGATGAAAGAGGCAGTCAGTTCTGTCACAGTTGTCATCTTAAGAAAATAAAGAATCTTTCTAGGGGTCTGCTGACTGCTTTGTTGAATCAGTCGCCTGATAGCATTAAGGTCAGCAGAGAGAACATTGCAGGCGTCACATTTTTCTTGCTGGCAAAGGCTGATTTCACTTCCTTTGTGTCTGTGGTAGCCAGGAGGATGGAGTTAGCACCCCTTGTGCTGCAGTTGGCATGGAAAGTGCAGTTCCTTTAAGACAACATGACAACTGCTTCCCAGTGAAGAAATTTATCAGTCCTCTTAGGAACTCAAACACTTTTTAGGAGCTTGGGGCACATCAAACTTAATCCACAGATACTTTCTGATCTTTATGCCCTCTGTAGGACTGCATTTTTCCATTCTTAGCTGATTTCATGGCTTTCATTGGCACAAAGTAGGTTGTCATCTTTGGCAACTTTAGTTGATTGCACACATGAAAGATCTGCTTGCAAATCCTTCATTTATGCACAAGGAATTTTCCAGGAGGTTTATCTGCATATAGCTACTGAGTTGGGGCCCTACAGCAGTGTATCAGCCTTCCCTGCCTCTTCTCTTATGGCCAGCAAAGCAGCGAGAAATGAGGAAGATGACTCCTTTTGAAAATATACAGAGATATCAGGCTTGGGCCCATAGATAGAAAATACCTCCTACAGGTTTATGTTTCCTGTGGAGCTCTTGCTGCTTCTATTCAGCCTAGAAACCCAGCAGGACTCACTCTCGTTGTCTAGTGGGATTTTTTTCCATGTTGGCCAGAAGTCTGGACAAACAACCACAGAAAATTATTTGGGTAGAGATGAAAGCAGTGTTTCATTTTTGAAAACACCATCGAAGATTTGAGTGGGTTTAGTGGTTTAGGCAGGGATTCTGGGTTCTTTCTTCCTTATTCTGAAACAAGCTAACTCTGGAAATTCACGCTTGTTTATTACTGTTTATTTTAGGATTTCAGCTTGTATATAATGTACGTGAAGAACACACATGCAAATCTGCACAAGGGATTTATGAGCAGAGCTTCTGCTGAGTCCAGTAGGAAGGTCTCACACAAGCAATGAATGGGCTTCAGCAAAATTTGTACTCTAGGGATGGATGGAAATGTAAAAACATCTTGACTTTTCTGATAATTCCATCCTGCAATTGCCTTGTTATTGTGTGTGCCTGTGGAAAATGGCATCTGAAACCTTCTTACCAGCAAGACTAGCCATGAACCCAGTCATTCAGGTCCTATAAAGTCTAAACTCCCTTTGGAAAACTAGAGGAAAGAAGTCAAGAGATTTCATTCTGTTTATTTGGTATTGTATCCCAGGTTTTATTCTGAGATTGCTTTGCAGCTTTGGGAATGCCATTAAGCAGCCAGATTTCCTTTCTTTGCCTCTAAGATATATATCCCAGTATGTTTTTTCCATGTAATTTAGGGAACTGCTAGGGACTAGAGTGAGGTTGTCAAAAGTGGCACAAGGCAGTGAAGAGCAGAAGCCTGAATCTGTGGAAGCAGTCATAGCTTAGGAGTTTGGATGCAGATTTCCCTCCCCTTTTGGTACCCAGTAGACCTCCCAAGCTTTTCTGCTAACGGTGGCTGCTGAAGAGAATTTAGTCCATCATTAACCATTGCCTTTTTTAGCAAAACTGTGTACCCTTTGTCCAGTTATGTCTAATTCTTGGCAGGCTTTATACTAGGTTTTAATTTGGATATTAGTTTGCCTGTGGTCAGGCTGTATTGAGAACTGTTTGTAGGTGCTGATTAATACATGGAACACGTACAGCTTCTATTACCATATTAATATTTACTTCATGTGGCCTGTGATTGCTGTGAAATATTGGCAAGAGACTGTGAAAGAGTAACTTGTACAAATAACAATGAGGCCATATTTATCTCAGACCCAAAAGCTTTTAGGGCTTTCAGTAAATGTGCTGCAATAAATAAACCAGGCTTTTCCTTGGAGTGTGTGTATGTTCCCCATTTTGTCACATGCACGCCTCATGCATCCCCTTTCCACTGGGGACATGCATGATCACATCCCATCCCTGGCCAGGCATACAAAATAGCAAATCTGCTTCAGTCATTTTTAGTGCCACCCCCATGTCCATCCCACAAGCAAGACCTTCCCATGGTTCCTGGGACTGAGGTCAGTGCTCAAGTGTTTCATGTAAACAGTTAGGTGCTTGGCTGGACTGAGTAGGGATAAAGAGCAGCATCGGCTTAACTGAGGAACTCTGCTGATAACTTTTTACTGAAGCTCTGAGTTTTCTCCAATAGTTTAATTATAAATAGAAATCTCGAGGCTTTGAACAATATGTTTGTTGTGAGATCGTTGTGCCCCCAAGGGCACACATTCCAGATTTACCTTGGAAAGGAACATGTGACAGAAAAATGCAATATTTATAAATGTGATTAGAAGAGAATTCAGAAGACCAAAAAAAAAATGTCTTGGCCAATCCCTTGGTGAAAATCTTTGGTTTCTAAATTAGGATAGAAGGGGCTGCTGCCGTGCATTTGAGGACAGAATCCTACAGTCCTGAACAGTTCAGTCTCTGGCACTGCCACTCATCTGAGCCATTGCACGTTGGCAGAGCAAGAAATTACACAAAGGTAGCAAGTTTTGTGTGACATCTGGTAGGTGGTACCATCCATGTTTCTGGTCTAGTCCTGAGCCAAGAGTGAAATTGCTTGGGGCTGCCAATGCTCTGATGGAAGAGGGCTATCTCAAATGCTCTCATGTTTGCTTCAGGTTCAGTGCACAAACAGAAACACCAATTATGTGTCAACTGTCATGCAAGAACTGTCGTGGCCCCAAGTGAGTGGGCCCAGCATTCTTAGGTCTTTCAGTTCACAGCCTGGATGCTGACAGGCTGAATCCCTTTGAGAGGGACAATTCCCAGCAGGTTCATACTCAAACAGAAAAATGGGAGAAAAATTCTCCAAGGACATCATCTCCATCTGGGGACCATCCTAACCCTGGAAGAGTCCCTGCTTCCCTGGCAAGAGAGAGACCTTGTAACTGTTGGTGTTTTGAATGTGCTGCATCTGTTTAGAGCCCACTGCCTGCTCCCCTCAGATCCAATTCAGTCCAGAGACTGGTTCTTGTGAGAAAGCACCAGTGACTCCAGAGCCATCTGTGATTCTTTTTCCTGCTGTCTCTCAGGTGCTAAAGGGTGCAAATGACACATGCACCATCCCCCAAACTATAACAGATGTTCCTGACCCCAGATGAGGGGGTGCAGATGTCTGCAACATATCTTGATAAATAAGTTTTCCCCCATCATAAGACAACATCTATTATTGCTTCATAATTGTGTATTTAACATAGTTGCATACTTCAAATTGTGCTTTCCCACACACGTATTCTCTGCTGTGAGGCTGTGATTGCATCCAATCTGACAAGCTAAACAGGGTAAGACTATCTTTTAGCTGGCTGGGAAATCCAGAAAAACCCTGTAGTGGTGAGTATGCTTCTGGAGCCAGTGCTTTTCCCTCAGGTCACAAGAGATCCCATCATGTGAGCACTATGGGGAAAGAGCTCTGCTGCTGCAGGTGCTGAGATGAAAGCTCTTATGGCCATTTTTGGCATATTTTGCGAGAGGATGATTCTTAGGCCAAAAGGAGTTACCCTAGAAATAGAAATGAGTCATCATGCAGCTGTAATTACATTTCACCTCTCCGCATAGATTTGATTTTGCTTTTTTTTATGTACACTGCATCCTAAGTGTGCAGCATTACTGCTTGCAACTGAAAAAGCTGCAGCAGTGTTTAGTGGGTAAAATGTTTCCTAAATCTAGAGGGCTCATCTGCACAGTGGCCATCTGTGCTCGATGACATAAAGCTTGTAGTGTGTAAATAGATGTTCAAGTGCCAAATGCTGTTATTGCTGTTGTTATCTTTTCAGATCACTAAAAAGCAGTGCTGCTGGAGTGGGGCTCTTCGGCTTGGGTTTACTTCAAAGGATCCATCGAGGATTAACCCTGACACTTTGCCGAAGTATGCGTGCCCTGACTTGGTTTCCCAAAGCGGTTTTTGGGCCAAGGCTCTGCCAGAAGAGTTTGCGAACGAGGGAAACATCATAGCCTTCTGGGTGGACAAGAAGGGACGGGTTTTCTATCGGGTGAACGACTCCACTGCAATGCTCTTCTTCAGTGGGGTGAGGACAGCAGAGCCCCTCTGGGCTTTGATCGATGTCTATGGACTCACCCGTGGAGTGCAGCTTTTAGGTGAGTACCTGGCTCCAAACACACAGGGATGACACTAACCCATCCCCATAGAAAGGCCAGCCTGATGCTGCCATCCCCCTTGCTGTGCTGGGGCAGGAGCAGGGAAATAGCTGTTGATCCTCCCCAGAGCATCCCATGACCTCAGCCTGGATCACTGGGTGTTTGAAACTTAGCACATAAATATAATATGAGTGGGAGGTGGGAAACAACTGCTACAGTATAGCATTAGAAGCCATCTGTAAGTGGATTTCTGCTCAGAGATGTTGCTCTGTCAGAGCATAGTCTGGAGTGTGGCATATACCTTGCAAACTGTCTTTTTATCTCATCTGCTGCTTTCCCTATGCCAAAAGGAGGAAATGCATTTTACACGTTATGGATAAATCCTTCCTGGATGGCACTGTTGTGATTTTCTGTCTGGTTTAATGGGAAGATTTGAAACATTAATATCTTGCAAATTACCTGGGAGAAACTGTGGCTGGTTTTGCCTCGATGCTGCTTTCACAGAGGAGTTAGATTTGTCCTCTAGAGCCTGAAGGTTGGATAAACATTTGAGGTTGGAGGATGAGGAGTGCTGGGTGCCTGTGTCTTCTGTCATCCTCAGCTGAAATTGAGATCATTTGGCATTCACAAGGACTCAATCTAGCCCTAAATGTGCAGGCTGTCAAGGTTTAGGCTATTTGAGTTTATACATCTTAGCAGAACTGAAGAGTCTCCAAGGACCCAACTTAAGGGGCAGCTAGGTTACTGGGGGACTAGAGGTGTCAGCGTGCAGCCTTGGAGTTGGCTTTGCATTGTCACTGGAGGGAAAACAGCAGCTCTTCTCCATGTAACAGTAGTTTCATGGGTCTTGTTTTCACTATGGAAAAGGTTAGATGGTAGCTGCTGACCTTCCTGAGCTGAAAGGCCTTCTGAAGATGAGAAGATCTTGCTAGGCTGAGAGATCCTGGCTTTTTCCTGTCACGCAGCCTGTCATTTAACTCTGTTAAAAAGAAATCTTCCTGCTATTATCAAAAAATTTCATGAAGCTTCTTTCTGACAGTTCTGCCTCCTTTCTGCATGTATGAAAAAACATGGTGGCAGAACTGCCTGTAGCAACCTACATGGCAGGGAGCAGGATGTGGGTTCAGCAGGTGAAGAAAGAGGGCTGATCTCTTCTTGCTGCAAAAACTACTGGTCCAAGATTGCACAAGACAGAGAAACTGAATTTCTCAGCAGCTTTTTGCTTTCAGTTCAGAGCAGAAAGATTTATCTTCAGTTGTGAATCAGCGTGAATCAGAGCCACTGGGCAACTGTTTGTAGGCCAAGGTGGTGATATTTGAACTAGGATCTAGAATTTGAGCAAATGTCGGCGCTAAGGGGTCAGTTAGGAATAGTTTACAAATGACTCCAAGTCCTCTGGCTGTTCGTGCAAGATTTGGCACCTCTGGGCCTGATTAATGGGAGCCCGTAACTCTGGATTATGTGTTTCCTTTCAAAATACATGGGAAAGTATTTCCTATCCATCATCCACCCCTGCGTTGTCCTAGCATCTTCCACGTCCCCTTTCACAAGGAAAATGTGACTCTTGCCAGCCACTGTCTTGCCTCTTGTCTAACAGGCTCCGGACTCTCTGGTGGGTATAAAGTCCCTGAGTAAAGCAGGCAGCTTCTGAATTTACACAGTTGGCGTGGAGCTTGAATATGTATTTATAGCTTGTTCCAGCAGTCTTCAACAGGCTTTAAGCCTAGAAACTGTGCTGAAATGTCTTTGACTTGAGTCCTCTCTATCTTCATTCATTATTACACAGCAGTAAAAGTCAGAGCAGGGAAATCATCGGCTGTGTTGCCTCTGTCTCCTATAGACATACCCACTGCAATGTTCTGCACGCCTGTTTTAGTGTAGCAGACCACACATATAGTACAGGATAACTTGCCAGAAACTCCCAGGACTTGACAAATGAATTTCATAGCTTAGCTACAAACATATGGTTGAATTCAGCCTGGTATGGCATGCAGGGCATCTGATGGAGGCTGGGTATGCTAGAGTAGTATGTTGAACAGAAGAGCCTAGTTTTTCAGATTCCAGTTCAATGATTTATTTCTTCCCAACCCCAAATGTGTTCCTTGTTCCTGAACTTCACTGTTTTCCAAATGACTGTAGGGTCGCAGGCTCATACTGCGCCTCTGCATTGCCTCCATTTGCTTTTATGTGTATTTCACCCAAGAATCTGACCAAAAGCTTTACTATTTCTTGTGGCAGTCTTTGTTTACTGCAGAAATTATTCCCTCCCAACTCCCAAGAATGTAACTTCACTTCAAAGTCAGACTTGCCCAAAGGTGTGCAGCAGCTAAGTCTTGTATCACTGCAAGATCCCAGCTCTGCAGGGAAATGCACAGTGTGTGTTATGATCCCAAAAGTTACAACTTCCAAAACTTCATGCTTTTGTTTCACTTATCTGTGTTAGAGTAGCAGTTGCAGCCAAAATAAGGAACCCAATAAAGCAGGGGAATGACCAAGGTAAGTGACGCCATTCCTGTAAATAGAGACTTGAACAAAACAGGGTCCAAAGCCTTGGAAGCATTAAATGATTTGCCAGAGGCAAATCAGCAGTGTTACCTGATTCAGGGACGCCATCAGCCTTGTTGCCCAGCTCAGTCCTGCCACGTTCTCCATCAGCGTCACAGGCATTGCACAACACTCTGGCACCACTAAATTGCGCCTGTAGATGAAAGAGAAACAGCTGGTTTGTACCTTAATTTTTCATTTCCTTCTGTTTATAGCTTTACCCATAGCATCAGCCTTACTGATAATTACCCATATGTCATTACTGCTGCCAGTACACAGGTTTATGTGGCTGTTGCAGATGTTCCTGGGTCCAGCTGCTTTATGTTCAGAAGCAGAGCCCTTTAAGCAGCATCTTTGCCTGATTTTGTTCTGAAACAGGTAAAAGGGCTTCTGAGGTCCCCTGCATCTCAGCCAAGGGGAGTTCAGAACCAAGTTTGGACCATGTCTTGCTTGTCACTGCTGGAGTGAGTCAAAATGAGATACTGGCTTAAATCTACCTTGAAGGTGGTTTCAGCAATGAGGTTCACAGTGCTAACACGCTTGGTCACAGGTGAGAGGCTGTTCCTTGCTCTCCTTGCCTCTACCCACATTATAGAGATGAAAAGGCTTAAATTCACCCAGGAATCTGGTCTCCTCTGACCACAAGGTCTCAGCTGATCTCCTGCCATGGTGTAACGGCCTGCATGGGAGAGGTTGTTGCAATGGAGTGCATGCATGTTCTGTGTTTTAGGGCATGAGTTTCAGCATAGATGCAGGCTTGTGTGACCTGTAAACATGCCCTTATACAGTGACTCTCCTGCTGACATGCTCAACTTGCAGGCAGGATGGTTTACAGCTCTGCTTCCCTTTTTGGGCAGCTAGTTTTGCACAAGTGCACTTTTACATTCCAGGGTAATTTAAAGTAGTATTTACTAGAAATGTGGCTTGTCCTTATGTTATCACTTCAACACACACACATCCTCATTCACACTTCAAAAAGAGTCCGAGAAAAATGGAATATAAGCAATCTGCTGCCTCACTGCTACAATAAAGCATCAAAAAAAGGACCAGCTGTTTAAATCCTGTGGTCTTCAGAGCCCTGGAGGAGGGATGGCAGCTCATGGGAACCAAATGGTGTCTCACATTAACCTGCTTCTTTCAAGCACTTGGCTAGTGAGCCTGGCATAGTCTAAGAAATGTTCATGTGTGCTTTCTATGGACTCGTTGCAGGACAGCGGAGGTGCAGCTTTCCTCAGTGATGTGTTCATTATGGTATAATGTGTGTTTTCAGCATTTTCCTATAGCTTTTGGTGGGGAATTCCAGGTTTTCTTGTTGTATGGTGCCTGTTTGAAAATTGCCCCATTGTTTTTGGCAGCAGCATTGCAGCACAGGATTGCAGAATGGTTAAGGCTGGACAGGACCTATGAAGATTGTCTAGTCCTACCATCTAGTGTCTTGTCTTTTGAAGAACAGCACATGCTTTAAAAGTATGGAAAAATGGGACTGCAAAGAAACGATTTCAGCATACCCTTCTACCTATCCTCTATTTCCAGTGGGATGATGAGGAACTGTCTATTCCGTTTCCTTAGTCCTGTTCATTATTAATATGGTCAACAACCAAACCCCTTTACTGTTTATTACTCTGTTCGCGCTTTTCTCCCTTCCATCTGTATTTTCATTCATGCAGTATTTCAAAGTTAACTTGGTCTTTTGCCAGCACAGATTTGGAAAACCAAGGATAACTGTATTTAGATTGGCACACTGAGAGGCACCTGTGGAAAGCAAAGCTTCACCACCTCTTGTAAATGACAAAAATGTGAAAAACTAGTGAGACCTTGCAAACTCGGAAGAAAATTAAATGCATCTGTATTAAGTGTGCATGTATTAGATTTACCTGAATTAGAAACAGTATAAATATATACTTCAGTCATAAATACACATAGATATCCTAGTAGAATTAACTGGCAGTGCTGTATATTATATTAGATATTTGGAAAATCTTTCATTTCTCCAGTTCCCCTTCCTAACTCCTTATTGCTTCATGTTTGCAAAGCATAATAAGTCAAAATGGAAACTGATCATGGGCGGAAATTTACTCATCTTGGTGTATATTTGACAAGGAAGTTTCACACTTTGTTGGAAAGAAGAAAACATGTTTTTCTTTCTTCATCTCTCTCAGTTCTTATGTAAATTGAATCTCTAGCTCCGGGGCACCTTTTGAGGAAACATTAAATAAGCCTCAAATGAGGTGGATTTATGGGCAAATTTCAGGTGTGAATGGTATAAGACTGATGATAAATCTTATTTATCGCCTGCATCTGCAGTTTTACCGTGGGGTTATTGCAATTTTATTTTCCAAGTGCAAAACTTATTTTCCATTGCCCACGGGAATCCATTTCTGTTGTTATTCTGACACATGCAAATAAGCAGACTGATCTGCAGAGAATGCTTTGCACTAAACAGTATTGGACAATCAAAGATGACCGCAGTGTATTTTTATAGTCTATTGTTGAAAGTGGAAGCTGTAAACTATTTACCCTCTCTGTGGAAGTCTGTGATTATCTGATGGAAAAGAGTAATACATGTTTAAACAGAGCCCTACTTAATGAAGGCGAGATACACACGAGCTGCAAACAGTCAGTTGTCCTTGTTTTTCTGTATCTCCTAAGGGGAAAGCAAACTCAGATTGCTCATAAAGTTTTATTGTCTGTAGCTGTTGTCTCTATGGCAGCTGCAGTAAGCTCTCTAACACGGCTAAACATGAGAAACCAGTTTAATAAATAATTCATCTCTTGCCGTTCCAATTAATCCCTGGTTTGCCGTAGCACCTCTAGAGGGATGTGATAGGTACCCAAAAGTTAGCTTACAGCCCAAAGGCAGCTCCTTGTCCTTGAAGGTCCGTCTGTCCTTTAGGTCTGTCTGTCTTCCTTATGATGATGAGGCTGCTGGACACAGCACTTTAAAGCAAGCCAGAGCTCATCTTGGCCATGGGAATGCAGCAGCTTTTTTGTTTTTCCTTCTCTTTGTGTTTGATTGTAAACAGCAGAGAATTTGTACCGAGGAGACTGGGCTGGCCTGCAGGGGAGGGCAGCATCTCCCCAGCACTTCCCCTGTCCCACTGCCCATGCTGCCTGTGCTGGGGGGGTCAGGCTGTGCAGGTGAATGGCAGATGCCAAGTAAAATAAGGTTCTGAGGGATCAGCATTTCAGGCTTCACTGGGTCTTAATGAGGTATTGAATGACAAAATTGCTCAGATGCTGTGTGCGTTACCTATATTTCACTGGTGGTGTTCACTGGTGAACCTGTTGCTTTCACCTGAACCACCTTTGCCTTAGCAGGACTGCTCGTGGAGCTAAGGCATTGCTACAGGTGAAGAGAAAGGGCAAAATCTGGCACACAAGGTGCCATTTGGCACATTATATCCACAAAATAACCACATTGATGTCAGGAGAGCCTGCAAGTGAGCCTGAGTGGGAATAAATTTAAGAAGGATTAGTCTGGCTATTATTGCCCAGCCTGAGGAAAATGAAGGCTGTAACAAAACAGGATCACCAGTAGAAAAATAAATGTCGTGCTTTATAAAGTTACTTTAGTTCTGGTAGGCTGAAATATCGTTCGTAACACAGGCAACAAGGGCTATATAATAATATTTTCCATGTTACCTATAAAAGCCCAAGGAAATACGAAGACTCTGACAGTTGTAAGTGGTGTTTACATTATGGTTATGTGTACGCTGTAGTTCAGATGCTAACACTGCAGAGGTAGGCCACCAAGTTAAAAAAGTGATGTCTTCGCATTAAATATTTGTTATGATGATTTATTTGGCTGTTGCTTTAAGGAGGTGAATACTGCTGGTTTACACTAAGAAGTTTATTTTGCCTTTGCTAAGTGTTGTTATTTTTTAGCAGAAGTGTGGAACCTGTAGTCTGGAAACACTTATTCCAATTAAAAGGGCTTTGACCTTCCTTTACTTCTACTGAAGGTATAAACTACTGGAATAGTTGAATATATATTGAATTTATTACACAGCTATAGTTAGTTACAGAAGTTTCTAGTATAGTCAGGGCCTTAAAGAATAATAACACACCACTAATGGAGCAGTGTATCCTTTTGAGAAACATTTCAGCATTCCTTATGCTAGTAAATATTTTGGTGGTTTTGATTTAGACCATTAGGATAATATAACTATGCTGTTTATTCAAAAAATGCATTCTCTTAATTGATACTTAATGCCTCATGTATTTGTGTATTTTCTTAGCTTGTCTAATGTGGTTCTTATTGCAATTCTATAAGTAATAAATGTCTTTAAAAGAAAGGTGGAGAGAATGTGTTGGTACAGGGAATTAATCTTTGCAGCCTGCTTAATACCTTTCTCCAAAATATTCAGCAATGCAGTTTAAACTGTACAAACCTTTGGCTTTAATGCTGAAAGTTAATTCCTCTTCATTCATAAAGCAATAGCTTGATAAAAAGAGTGCATTTACTGTGGTGTGAGACAGTTGGAGCTGGAGGTAAGTTTTGGATGTGAATTGAGTAGATGATGTGGTAAAAGTATAACACTTTATTGCGCTAATCTTGCAATTCCAGCTGTTCTGACTATGGAGGCCCTTTCCCCTAAGCCTGTATGACAGATGACAGCTAAACATTGCTTATATGATAAAACTAAACACTGACTCTGTACCGTATGTCTCTGCTGGTGTGAGATAGCACTTTGTCATTTCAATGTGTAATTGGTATCACAGCTGCTGAATGTGCAATTTACTGTAGAGAGGATATGATTTTGTTATCCCTGTAGGTGTCTGGGTTGTTAAAAAGTTTGACACCTTTAATAAAATTAAATTGGCTTTTCCATCCCATCCGTATCAGCAACAGAGCTAAAAACGAGATTGCTTTGTACTCCAAAGTCTCCACTATTTTTTTTCCAAGCTGCATGTGCATAACTGTTGTTGTTGGGCTCAGTCTGGAAAAGCTTAGCCCAACTCTACTCAGTTTAACCAGCCTAAACCTGCAGCCACCAGTGGAGTCACTCTGGTTTTACACTGTGAGCAGAATCTAGCCCTGGGTTTTTGCTCCTTCATCACTTCTCTTTGGCCAAACACTGAGCAGCAAAATCTCCTCTGCACCTTGGCTGGCTAGTCTCAAAGAAAACAAAACATTCTGATTCAGGGAATTTGCGCTGGTTCAAGCTAGGACCTCTCCTTCCATGGACCTTTGTCCAGGCCAGGAGAAATGAACCTCTTGAGGTCTGTGTAACTGTTCACAAGTGGCTGAAAGATGGCAAAACTGCAGGTGGTATCATCTGCTCATGCAGACTCAGAAGACAGTCAAGTGTGCAGTGCTGCCTGCCACAGCATTAAACACTCACCAAACTTTGCTATCAAAGTAACTGTTGCTAAATTACGGTGCATTCTTGCATCAAAAAGTTCTTGTCCGTGTGTGATGCGTAAGGTTGTGCCTGATACCTGCTACGAGGAACTAACCTTAGACACCAAGTTTCACACTAAATCATGATGCTAATGCATGGGCCAGCATGACCCATTTGTTCATTTATGCCAAAGATATTAATTGGGATTTCATACGCAAAAAGAGCCTCTCTATTCACCAGCTGTACATGACTCTTCTGGTGTGTACAAAATGCAATGCATATGAACTGTGTCTCTGTACAAACCATAAAGTGCAGTTTTGGGGTTGTCTAGAGAATGAACTGAATAAAATGAAATGATTTCTTAAAAAGTAAAATTTTCAGTGGTGCTTCCAGGGCAGGAAGATACATAAGAAGGATGTGGACCTGATGGAGTGAGTCCAGAGGAGGGCCACAAATATTGTTAGAGAGCTGCAACACCTCTCCTATGAACACAGGCTGAGAGAGTTGGGGTTGTTAAGCCTAGAGAAGACTCAGGGGAGACCTTAGAGCAGCTTCCAGTGCCTAAAGAGGCTGACAGGGAATCTGGAGAGGGATTTTTTACAAGGGCTTGTAGGCATAGGAGAAAGGGTAATAGCCTTAAACTGACAGAGGGTAGGTTTAGATTAGATATTAGGGAAAAATTCTTAACCGTGTGGGTGCTGAGACATTCAACAGCTCACTCAGAGAAGCTGTGGCTGCCCCATCCCTGGCAGTGTTCAAGGCCAGGGTGGACAGGGCTTTTGGGCAACCTGGTCTGGTGGAAGGTGTCCCTGCCCATGGCAGCAGGAGTGGAACGAGACGATCTTTAAGGTCCCTTCCAACCCAAACCGTTCTGTGATTCTATTGCATGTTTCTGGTATGGTGAAAATATCATCCCTTTTACTGACATGCACTAAGTGCTTCTTCCTACTGTTATGGGAATTATAGGAGGGATATATGGGAATTATAGCAGAAATATAGCAGGGATATAGCAGGGATATAGGTTGGCAGAACTTTGTGCAGTTTATATAAAGCATTTCCACATACATAGCCTAGAACAGTATGTCCAGTCATTTACAAGTTTTGATTCTCATCCATTTGAATAATTTTGATGTTAAAGATCTTTACAGAAATATTTAAAAAGAAATTTCTATTCCATCTGCTCCTATTAGATTTTGAAATGAAACTTATTTGGGATTGGTAAATTTTTAGACTGTAGCTAGGGATAAAAGATAAATCAGCTTGCTGGCCACTGAATCAAGTCTTGTGCCACTGGCTGTGGCTGGTGTGTTTCAGATGAAAATCTCTTGTGATGCGTCTGCCACTGATGTGACCACAGACAATTAATGCTCTTCAGGAAAACAAACAAATGTTTAATTGCTCTATCCTTTTTTAAGAGGATAAAGACCACTCCAGGGAAAAAGCCTTTAGAATCCAATAATCCTATTCCTGCTCCAGTACCATGCCAATAAATACCGCAGCACTTGCATGAAAAGATTTGCAGCTTCCAAAATCTTTAATGCAGAGTGTTCCTTTTCTCTCTGCATGCCTGACTTTGGGTGAGCCCAGCATCTCAGAGCCATGTGTTTACTTGAGCAGGAGACTGATAACAATTTATTCAATGTATTTCTGTAATCATTTGCATTTCCTCCTCATTCTGCAGCGGTGTTTCCCTGGTTGATTTTCTTTGCCCTCTTTGCTGCCTGTAGGCAGCAGCCATCGCGCTCCTGAGCCTTTCACAGGCATCAGCAGGCTGCTCTATTATCCCAGCTTTGCTTGTGTGAAAGTATCTTTTAGACAAAAACACTGGTCCTGTTGGTTTCTGTCCCTGTTTGTAGGCCTGGTTGTTTGTAGCTGGATCTGATTCAATGACTCCGTATGCTGGAGCATGCTCACATCTGAGGCAAGCCTTGATAGTGCCTTTATTTGTTAAAAAACTTTTTTATTGCTTCAATCCTAACATGGTAGAAACTGCAGATCTTGACTGTAAGGCTGCTTGGCAAGGTGGAGAGAAATTGGCCTCATGCTGAAGGTCAGTGCTAGAAACAGTTTGAAAGAAAACTGAACTGATGGAGAAATTCACTGCAGAGCTGCAGGGACTGTAATTTCAACTCAGCCTAATTGACTCACTCGAGAAATACATAAATAATTCAGTCTTAGGCCATAATCACAATTAGGACTACTTGTATGATAATTTCTAGTACTTCAGTTTTGGATGTGAGACGTATAAGATCAATGCTCCATAAAAAGGAGATAAGCTCCAAAGTGTCAAAGTAACAACCCAATGGTGAGGCAGAGGGTGCTCTATGTTGGCAGACTAAAAAAACCCACCCCACAAAACCCCAAAATCAACAAACTGATGGAGGAAAAATTCGAGTGGGAAGCAAAATACTGTTTTTAAAGGTGTGTATAGGCAGATTACCCTTTCTCAGTTGCTCAGAATAGAAGACTGCATAGGCTGCAGGGCCTGAATTCAACAGGATGGTTAACTACTTAACCACCTCTTATGCATATGTAGTTGTATGTGGTATGTCAGAAATGAGGTATATGCTTGAGTAAGTATGTTAATTCACATTCCTAAAGATAGCCATGTGCTTAAGTGCTTTGCTGGATCTTTTTCTTTGCCATCTGCTTGTTGCTGGGTTCTACGCAGGGCTTGCTAGGTCAAAACCCATGGTCTGTGCTTAATCAGTAATCAATGGTTATGCAGGGATTAGGCTCTGTGCTTAATGGTTTTTCTGAGCAGCAAAGACTCTTTCAGAAGGAAGAAGAGGAGGAGAGAGATGAGCATGAGCAGGAGAGGCTGGAACACACTGCTGAAGTTGGAGAGGCTGTAGAGAGGTTGCCTCCCAGCAATGCTTGTTTTTCTTGGAAAACGTGGTTAGTTTCTGTGCAGGAATGTTTAAGAAGGGGTCCAGAAGCATGAGGGGAGCAGGGAGACGAAAACATGGAAACAGGGTGAGCTGCTGTTTGAGAGCAATGGAAGAAGGGCAGGTTTAGCCGAGAGAGATCACGGTTATATTGATGGGAAAGGAAAGAAACCATCCCTTTCTTGCCTGGTTTCTTCACTTAAACAAGGTTCAGTTTACACTTGTAAATCACTGGCTTGTTTAGACTTTGTGTTGATAATTCATAACCCAAAGGTTCTGGTTTCCTTTTTTTTTCCCCTTTATCTGGACAGCACAGGGTGTTTGAACTGTTTTGCATGGGTCACTGTGAATGCCTGGTATGCTCCTTAAAGATAAGTGAGCTCTTTTATCAGGTCAAGTACATACTACTGACACTCTCTCTATCAAAAGGGATCATGAAGATACAGGAGCAAAACGACACATGGGGTAATATCTGAGTCAGATGTGTTTCTTACATCCCAAATTAGATTGGTGTCTTTTTGTTCTGCTCTTGATGACACCTATTCCTCTTTGTGCAATGGCTCTTTTCATCATATAGTTAATTTACTATAGAAGTCTTCTGCTAATAACAAACACTGACTGATCTATCAAAGGAATGTTTTGGGTGAAGGTGAGCAGGCTGTGTTGAGGACAGAGGAGATGATACTCTCTTGTTTGTTAGTACTTTGCAGTGGGGTTTTCACACTCTGCATTCTGTGTTTGTTGAATTTGCTGCCAAATAAACTCCTGTCTACTGAGTTTCACATTAGAGTCTAATCTTCCACTTAGCAGCATCTCTAGCATCTCATCCAAGCAGATTGTTTGGCTGAGGAAAAAACCAACACCCTCCTTAAAATATGTACTGAGTGCAGTGTTTTCCTGGGGAGGGTTTAGTTACAATGGAAAACCTAGCAAATTAATGCAAATTAATTGCAAACATGGCTTTAAAAAGACTAGTTATGCTAACCTGAATATTTTTATGGGCAAGAGTTTAGAATTAAAATAGCCTGACATTCATTTAGTAGATTCAGAGTGAGCTCTGTTGACATTTGATTTACTTTAAGAGTTTTGCTGGCAACCACAAAACTGAGAAAAAATATATATCTTAGCCTTTCTCTGAGGATAGGCACAGGAGTAAATGGTGGCCACTAGTGAAACCCAGGCAGCCATGGTGAATAAAACCAGCAGTGAATGATAGGAGCTTCTCAAACTGTTCTAGATAGATCTAAAGATAACCTCACCATCACTCCTGCAGATGTGTCACTGTTGGTTATTCTGCCATAAGTGTTGTCTGGGGCATTTTCGCAGCCACCAGACCCAGATGCTTACTGCTTTCCCTCCTCAGGATGTTCCTCTTGGTAGCTATTTGACCAAGCTATTATTTTATGGTATATTTAGTTCTTTTTTATCTTTTCTCACTGTCAGTCTCTCCAGCCCAATAATCATGTTTTCTTCTTTACCACAACCTCCATATCCTGCTGTCATTCTAAAAATGCTTCTGTGATGTTAAATCTTTTCCAGTTATATGATGAGAATTAATTCATTCTGACACAGCCATGAAAATCTGATTCAATTCCTTTTTTTGGTACCTCAGTCACAGTCCTTGATCACAAATAAGCATGAGTCAGAATTTCCCAGGTTATTATTTCCTCAGAAAGGCTGATTGCAACCCTGTCTCCATATTTAATAACTTTTTTCTCACTGCAGTGGAGCTGAGCAATAGAGGTTGCAGTGATTTTGTTTGGACACCTGGCTGTTGTTCTGGCATTCGATGCCACACATGGAAAAGGTGACACCAAAGAATATCCCAGACCAGTTTTTCTGTTGCAGTTTCAAACCATCAGGTAGTTGTCCATGCTGGCTCTGTAGCATAAGGGTAACTACAGAAATTACAGATTCATTTATCTGGAAATAGTAAATCTTGGTTCACAGGTAGGCAGGGAGCACAGTGGCTTTATCAGCTTGTGCCAGGGCATGAGAACTTAGTAATGAAGGGGTTTCAGACTGGCCATATTGCACTGAGATTTTCTGCCAAAGATGAACTCTCATGAAATGTTTCAGATAGTTAGGTTTTGAATCCTTTTGGGTTCAACTGAATAAATGGGTAGCTTATCTGAAGTTACTAAAAGTAGACCAGAATGAAAAATAAGTGGGAAATACTATCTTTGGGGCCCTTATCATTCATTTATTCTCTCCAATACATGTTTATGTCTCAGATTTGATGTCTGAAGGCCAGGACCATGTTAGTGGCCCACTGAAAGAGTGAAGTGCTGCCAGTCTGTTCTTCTTTGTTGGGTTGTGCTGTTGTCAAGAGGGGTTTGGAGGCATGAGGAAGCTTCCCATTCCTTATACAGAGCTCTGACTCTGGAAGCAAATGCAGGAGGAAATCCTGCTTCCACTTGCCTTTGTACCTTTGCTTAATCTGAAAGATGTGCTGATGGCAGAGCAGTAACTGAAAGGGCTGCAGGAAAGAGCAGGCATTGCTTCTTGCAAGTCACAGGAGGCAGGCGAGATCCCTGTGCCTGCCCCATGAGGCTTGTCTCTGCACAAATTCAATGTTCAGCTTGAAGACTAAGAAACTGTTTCCATGTTTTCTATTGACTTCTGCAGTTTCCCTCTGGAAGTGGTTCTCTTGGGTTCTTCAAATAGGGCAGTATTTAATACCTGCTTGATATTAAGTACTTGGGTTTTTTGTTTCCTACCAGGCTCTAGGATTTTTTTCTTTTTATTTCATTTTTCACATGAAAAGAGGGGAAAAAAGAAAAAAAAGAAGCCCAGGCAGAGATTAGCCCATTACTTTTATGAGGGAAGAATATTTATTAGGCTTTAATTGTGCAGGAAAAGCAACCAAGCACTGCAGGGGAAAGCCTTTAGACACTGGTGTGAGTACATCAGATCAATAACTAGTGGTTAACAGGAAGAGACAAAAAGCCATCCTTAGTTTTAGTGGTAAAGGATTCAGCTCCCAATTCAGGCTCAGATTTCTCATCTTTCCGAGACAAATGACACAAGTACCTCCTTTCTGCAGGACAGAGATACCACTTTTCTTCCTGAGGGTTTCAATTCATCTGAGTTATTGGACTCCTCATGTGCTAAAGTGGGCAAGCCAAACTACCAGGGCAACAGAAGTGCTTTATCTTTGACTTCAGTACCCTGTGAGTGGGTTGCTGGCAGAGACATGAGTTACTGTTTCATGGTTCGATTTTACATTGTGTTGCATATGCCAAAGGCTGTGCTGTGGTGCTCCTGCCCTGCTAGATGCAATGGTTATTAAAGCTTAGGTGAGTGAAATCAATTTCACCTAAAATTTCTGAACAATTTGAGGTGTTATTGGTGAGGATAATTAGGATAAGATGCTGATATGCTGAGAAGAATGGGTGGCCTTTGTGAGGCTCATCCATTATTAATCAGCCACGTAATTTCCTTTAAGTGACAAGGTGAGATTTTCGGAGTTTTTTAGGCCCAATTTCATCTTCATGCTATGAGCAGAGATGAAACCCTTTTGCCTGCATTATAGTGAATTACCTGTTTGGGAAACGAGGATTCTGTAGGTTGGAGATACTGCTTGGGAGCTCGCTCATGACACAGAGACACAATGAGATGCTGATAAGCAAGAAATTAATTTTTCCTTCCCTTTCTCCTTTCCACATAAGAGATGGGTTTGGTTTTGCTGGAGCTTTGCCTGCATGAAGGCTGCAGTATGAAGCCAATGTGTGCTGTCAAACTTAACCTTTGGTGTGTCAAAAGGCAGCTTATGGTGGGGTTAAAACCCTTCTCTGATGGCGGTGTCTGGGGAGAGTACCTGCAGTGGTGAGGAGGCCTGGGGGAAGCAGAGTGCAGGGGGACCAGCTGTACATTAAAACATTGGGAAACAAACTCCTCACAGATGGAATAAAGGCACTCTGATTTAATACAACCTAATAATTGTGCTTCAAATGACTTATAATGAAGAACAAATCAGTATAATCTTTGTTAAAAACAGAGTGATAAACATAACAAACATAACCTCATTGAACTCAAGGAAGCATAAATCACTTGTCATTCAAAAGCATTATAAAAAACAATTACGATTCACTGATGAACTCTGTTTTACAGTCTGTGAAAACCTTTTATGTTTTGCTTTCAAAAAGGAATTTCTCTCAATCAGAGTTGTTGCAATTAGAGGGAATGGCAATGATTCAGAAATAGCTGGGTGATATTGCCTTTTGAGGATCTCTACAGCTGCCATTTTCGTAGCGTGAACAGTGACGTTTGGTGCCGGTGGAGAACCTCCCGTGGATCGGAGCTCCAGCAATTGGAAATGTTGTGTTTTGCAATACACCCCCATTCCCCTAAACCTACCATGATGTTGAATTCCATCCACTTAAAACAGAGCCTATGTTTAACAATAATTTAAATCATTATCCTCGCTGTCAGCTCGGAGTTAAGGGGCTATGCAACTGTGATTCTCTGTTTAGAAACTGCCTGGAATAATAACTTTCAGATGTCTCAAATATGCACCACTTATCTATAACATCTAAATACAAATGTCTCCCTGCTGAGCAAGCCTGACACTGTTTACCTATCGTGTCCAAACCATTCCAGAGTGTTTGCTTGGTGTGGAGCGGAAGGCCCTATAATCCGCAGCTCCGACAGCGCTGTCAGTGTAGTGTTTTTCAACTCCTCCTCACCTTTAGGTGATTGCAAAGAAACAGTCTAAGCCTGGGGGTGGCAAGTGAAGAATGTCCTTGTGCATGTGCATCTCCCCCTCCCGCCTCCATGCTAAGGGTAAAAGTGCATTGCAAGGCAGCCCTGTGCTCTTGCAGATGGGATGATGCTCGTGCCGTTGGGTCCCTGCCAGCCTGCTGTGAGATGATCCAAATGTTGAATCCCACATGCCCCGGGCGTGCTGGGGCTGGGCAGAGTCAAGGCACTGTCGCCGGCTTGGGGGCCCCGGGCTCTCTCTCTGCGTGCAGACCTCATTGGGACCTGTCAAGTCTCATTGAACATCAGGCTCCACAACTGGCTCGTGCCGTATGCTCCCCCAGCCACCGCGTGCTGAAGCTGCGTGCCGCACAGCTGGATGGCTCTGCCGTTGCTCAGGGAGCTGCTGTGCTGGGGGTGTGTGCTTGTCTTGTCCCTCAAGGAGCTGCAGGGGTGATGGGCTGTGATGTGGGGCTGCTCATCCATCAGTAATCAGAGCAGGGAGAGCTGAAAAAGCCTTCCTTGCCTTGCTGTGTCTGACCAGTGGCCTATCATGGGGGCTCTCCCAAAGGCATGGAGTATCTTGAGCCACCCACACCTGTAAAGAGGGAGCTCCATTCCCACAGCTGGTGTTGGGTACCAAAGGCATCCACACAATGCCCTGCAACCCACACAGCCTCCAAATTTCCTAATGTATCCCTGGCAGCCCTACACAGTGCTTGGGCTATGCTTCCTCTGGGCACATAGAACACCCTTAGCTGGCATGCACTATCCTGATGAATCCAGTGAAGGTTAAATAAGGAGAAATGATAAGCTTTTAACACATCTTTGCATCATCTTTGGTCCCTAGGTGAAGCCTGAGTCACAGCTCTTACTCAGTGTATCAGATCTGTGCACGTTATCGACATTCTTCCTGTGGCTCTTATCCCTTTGTTCTCAGTTAACTCTTGGATTACCTGTTGTCCAGCCCCTCCAGTGCTGCTGCTCTCATTGTGTTACACAATAGCAGGTTATCTGAAATGTATGCATTCTGGGCATTGAAAATTGCTGTGATTTTATTAGTTTTTATAGCAAGTGTGAAGGTTAGACTGTTAGCAGGGGTCAGACTTGGTACCAAATTGTTTTATACGACTATGGATATAGAAACAAGCCTTTCTCCCTTGTCAAGTTTGCATTTAGCATGCGTGTTCCCTCCGTAGCCACCTAGGGCTGCCACAAAGGAGCACCGCTGATCTACTGCTTCTGTGGCCATGTTAAGCCCAGGATGGTGTTTTCCAGAATAGCTACAATTAGTGAAGTGTGCATAGCGTTGGCTGAGCTCAGAACATGGCTTCTCCTTTTCTTCTTCCTTTTTCTTTTTTAATATATAGGCTTCTTTGTAGGGATGTGGCTTGGAGAGGAGTCCTTTATAGCTTGTTCTCTGTCTGCTTAGGAAACTAGATCAGTACGGTTCAGTATCTGATGGCTTTCTTCCTGCAGCAGGCGTGCCTCTATGCATATGAATATACAGTCCATTTTACTTGCTTGAAATGCCCAAATTGTGTTTCTGTTCCTCATGAAATATGCATCTGCTTGGATGTAGCAAGCCAGGTTTTTCTGGTGTTTCTGGACAGAAGCATGCAGAGGCATGTGGCTCCAGTGCCTGCTCAGCTTGCTGGAGCTGCCTGTCCCACCTACCAGTCCAGTACAGTGGTGCTCAGGGAGAAGCTCTGCCTGGGGAGCCACGCAGCTCTGCCATGCTCAGGCAACAAGCTGCTCTGAGGTCACCTTCCCTCCATTCATCCTCCAACTTTGTATGGTATGGGCCTGTCCTCACATATGCCACCATCAGAGTGGTTGGGGATAGGTACAAGAGCAGCATGCAGGACCCACGGGCTCTCCATCCTCAAGCTGGCTCCTCCTGCACAGTGGCTTTTACACCAATTACTTTATCAGCATCTTCTCACCTTCTCAGTAGCTCTTCACTGACTTTCCCACCATGACCCATGCCAGAGGGCCTGGACCCAATTAGTACAGCAGAAAAAAATAATGCATTTAACCTGTTTATCCATCGTTCTGCTGTGCATCTGCACTGCTTGTGTGTGACAGGTAAAAACTACCCATGGTCACTTAGGCAGAAGATCATATTTACCAGGCGTTCTCCAATAATGGTTTGAAGCTTGGCCATGTGTGCAGGAAAATAATTTGCAGGTACTGGAGTTGGCTTCATGCCGTTTGTTGCTCTAAATTTGTACCTGGAGTCTGCTGCCTGGACAAAGAGAAACCTGCAATCCTGGGTGCTGGCATCTCAGATGTCTTCAGCACGAGATGACCAGGGACGTGGTTCTTCCGAAATGGCACCCCAAGGTAGCATGACAGAATGACAGACAGATGGTCTTAGGTTGCACAAGAAGCACTGCTGACCAAAAAGGCGTAAGCAGCTAGAGTGTGAACCTATGTGATCAGGTCCAACCAGTCTCTGTAAGGGACCGGGGCTAGTTTTATTGGGGTTGGGAATTGTTTGGTGTAATAAATTGAAGTTTAAAAGCTGAATTGAATCTCAGCTCCTCCAAACCCCCCAGCACACTCCAGTCTGATGTTTTGATTACCTGAGCCCATTTTAAATGTTAGCTCAAGCGTCAAACCCTCACATTTCCATTTAGCTGTTCAAGGAAAACAATTTTAATAGCTACCCAACTATTCATCAGGACTAGGCCCTGCTGGACTAATTTGGATAACATGCAAGCTAAGTGCAGTGCAGTCTGAGCTTAACTTGGAACATCCAGAGACACCAAAAAACATTTGCCTCAGTAACTCAAGCATGTTCCTCAGCCCCCGCTCTTCATGCTGCTGGCCATGTCCAGTACCAGGAGGGGCTGGGGAAGAGCGCTCTCCTGTTATTCCTGGCTCTGATGGAAACAGGGAGAAGCAGAAATACCAGCAGGAAGTATGCACTTTCGAAGCTTCTGCCTCTGAGTCCATGTGGATGCAAAGGACAAAAGCATCTGAATACTTGGACGCTCACCCAGTTGCGTGCCATGGCAGCAGCACCTCTGCCCACTGCTCCCTGTGTGCATCCCTGTGTGCCCTGGCATTACAGCATGGAGCACGGTGGATTCCCAAAAGCACCTCTGGGATTCCAGTGGAGCAGGAAAAGTTAAGTTGTTCTGTATTTATTGTGTAAGCTTAGATAGCTAGGGTACTGCTCTGCCAAGTGTTGAGGTTAAAATTCCTTGTTCCACCTTATGTGTTTCTTGGAGTGGCCTGTGCTGAACTGAAGGTCTCCAGCCAGCACCGAGCAAGGCATCACATTGATGCTGAAGATGCTGGTTTGCTGGTGGCTTCAAGACTTGGGGATGCACATGGGTTTCCTCTCTTATCCGCGTATATTCTTGCAGACATTGAGAATTTAAAGAATTAGTAGAAGTTGAATAGATCAAGGTTGTTTTCCTGCTGTTGCTGCTGGCTTGCTTTTCCCTACCCAGAATTCACTGGAAAATGCTGGAGGATTCCTGTGAGAAGCTCAGGCACCCCAAAAAATTGGGGCATTTAATTGCTGCAGTGGTGGGGACCTGTCAAGGGTGATGCTGGCTGCCTCTTCTGTAATCACTGAGATCTGGAAGTGGGAGCTGGAAATCGTATAAGAATCTGGTTCCTTTAAGTACTTTGACCTGTTGGATTGGCTGTGGAGGCTCCTGGGACAGCAAAATTTATGTAAGACATTTTGCAGTGTCACCTTTTCTTTCAGTTTTAGGAAATGTTGAGGCTGGATGGAGTTCAGCGAGGTGAAGGGGATGGTTCTCTTGCGTTTAATAACTGCTGCTGCTTGTTTCTGAGGCATGTCAGTTGCTTTATGAAGGGAGATGGGGTAGTGTCTGCTTTCTATCTGGTAGGACAGCGACCGTTTTATTCACAGAATGGCCTGAACGAAGATAAATTACTTAATCTTATAGGAATCTTGATGGTGAGACAAAGCCCTCTCCCTAACTGAAAAGAATGGCTTTTTGAAGCTCTCTATGTAAATATTTACAGCTCTCTATGTATGTATGTGTAAAAACAAACAAACAAACTCCCATACACACACTGCACAAAGATCAGAAATATTCCAGACTTTCACCATGTTAATGAAAAAAACTAGGGAAAGTAATACATTAAATTGTTCACACTTCTTTCAGTTGTCTAGACAGTGCTATACTGAAATAACACAGTGTGTCTAGCTCAACAGGGGATTCACTTGAGGCTGCAGATCCCATGCAGGCAGTGAGGAGGAATTGTTGAAAGGCTTTGGAGAATGGTGAGAGCAAGCTGTCCACTCTCCGCCTGGCTGTTACATCTCAGAAGGGGTGCTGTAGCTGAAAGTGGCTGTCAGCCGTTCCTAGTGCTCAGTGCCATCCTTGGCTCTGCATCTGTAGAAGAGAGGACTTGTTGTGCTGGGACCTTCAGCACATCCAGAAAATACAAATGATGCAGAATTTGCCTCCTCTCTGCTTCTCTGAAAAATAACTACCCATGTCAAAAATAAATCTGCAAAAGATGGGAGTTTAGCTCTTATAGGCTATATATGTGCAATACTTTAATGATCAGAAACAGGATAAGAGTGCATTTGTTGTTGTTTCTGTTGTCTTGGGACTGTTCTTCTGGCCCTGTGCTTCCCTGTGTTGCACAACAAGCACAAGATGCAACTTGTGTAGGGGGAAGTGAGGTAATTCCCTTTAACACTTAAATACCTCTTGATTCCTCCCGCTGGACACACAGCAGTATGATCTTGTTGTTCTTTTCATTCTCCTCGCTGCATCCCCAGGCAGAAATACACCCAGCACTGCCAGGTGAGCCTGGGCAGAGCTGGAGCCATGAGAAAATATCCAGACTTTCAGACCTGGGTGGCTTTTACAGCAGAAGCAAGTGTGAAGACAGACATCTTCTTACAGTCTATCTTCTCTCTTCACCTGACTCAGCTTTAGGCATGGGATGAAATCTTTTGAGCTGAACACATGCAATGCAGGGAATAAAAATCAAAGCAGAACATGGCATGTTTGAATTTTAGGCATCCTAGGGTTTTGTAGATCAAAACGACTCTGTTTATTTCTAATGTGGGCAGAAGATTCAGCAACGTAACTCTGCCTACCAGTACGAAGTCCATCACCTATTACAAAATGATCCACCAGGAGAACACTTAAGTATGACCAGGGTAGACCCTCATGTTGGGAAACACATTACAGCATTGCGGTATAGGATGGTAGGTACCCTCAATGAAGAAGCACTTAAAAGCTATGCTTTGTGTCTCCTCTCTGTCTGCCTGTATGTCAGCATCATCTTAACTGAGCAGGAATGTTTTTAACCCAGTGCTTAGCACAGTTTCACTTCAGGGAGCCAGGAGATACCTGCTAAAAGCAGAGTCTCAGGTCTGAGTATTTGTGTCATCAGACCTGAAATCTTGGATGATTTTACTTGGATTCTGGATGGTGACAACTAATCTGGCCATTGTGGAAACTTCAAAGCAGAGACCTGTCTGGGGAGGGTGAACTGATCCCAGGATTCACTTCAGAAGTAGGGAACAAGAGTCCCCTGCAGCCCTGGGAAGGCTCACAGGTATGTTGAAAGCAGTTCACGCTCAGCCATAAGAAGGCTGCTGAAACAGCAAGGACAGGATGAATTGTGACTGTCACTGGCTACTATGCAGCCTACAGTAGATTTATTTCAAGTTTTATAGGCCATGTTTCCCACTTAGAACTGCACGGAATTCCAGTAGAGTTCAGCTGATGGCCATCTGCTCCCCAGAGGAACTCTTAAAAAGGGCTCTTCCTTCTTTTTAACATCTAAAACACACACGGTGTGGGATCTGTCACTGAGAGCTCTGGGATCTTGCTTCCCGCAGACACCCGAGGGGTATTTAGAGCATCACAAGCTGGTTGTGGGAGGAGGACTCGAGTCACAGATTGTGGAGATGAAATGACCTCCTGAAGGCTCTGTGGGGAGAACTAGGGACAGGAATAGAAACGGGGAGCTTGACTTTCCGCCTCTTATTCTCAAGCACAATTAAAGCACTGCCGGTTCACATGGTGCAGTTGATGACTACAGATGTGGTAGGAGAGCAGTGGGAGGGAAGCTTTGGGCAGGGGTGGGATCAGGACACACAGGGGTGAGACAGGAGAACAGGAGCAGATGGAGGCAGGTGGTTGTGGGTATGGAGAGGAAGGAACCTTAACAGCAGAAGCAGAAGTAGAAACTCCACCAAAAGGGTCATTACAGAAAATATTGATTTTGCTCAATTTGGAGAACCCATAAATTATTATGGAGCATGCTCATGGGACAACCCACCCAGTGTTTCTAATCTGAAATCCTGCTGTCTAACACGTTTTTGGCTGTCAAGATTTTCCAATCTATTGTGTGAATGGGTTCTATTTTAATATTCTGGCAAACGGCTTCCCGGGAAAAGCCTTATTCCTCCACCACTCCTCCAGGGTCCCATTGTCCGGGGTCTTATTTTTCCTTCCTGTCTCACATGAACATGCAGAACTTTGACAATTGTACTTTGTGGTCTTGAAACGTGAATGCCTTCCAAGGCTGGAAGAAGTCTCCCAGGTTTTGAGAATGACCTTTGATTTCCAGTGACAGCCAGGATGGATTTCTGCAATTTTTCATGTAGCTTAGGGCCTGACATTGACTAATAGGACTGGATATTCAGCAGGAATGGCAGGAAACCCTCAGCGATGAGATTTATTCATGCTGTCCACTCATACTTTCAAAACTGTAGGGCTAAGTTCCTGTTTGGGGTGAGCGGAGCAGTGTTACAACAGGGGTGAACATAGACCATTGCTCCTGAAGGCACAGGGCAGCTCTTTCATTCAACCTCTGCCCAGATCTGTCCAGTCAACAGCAAGCAGTCTGTGCTGCTTCAAGTATTGCAATAACAACATGCAAAATCGCATGGCTTTGTGTTGAAAACCAGCAGCCATCCCATTGCATTTTCCTTTTGTTTGTCTTTCTTAAGAAAACAGTGGATTCTGCCTGGTTTCACTGGAATAGTCCCTTGCTGGCTGGAAATTGCTGGCTATACAAAAAGAAAAATACAGCATAGCAAAATGTAGCTGTATTTGAGAAAGGTTTCTGCAGAGCTCCTGCACTGACCAAACAGGGGGATACGTAGGGGAGACACCTCACAGGAACTGGGGAGCATCTGCAGAAGCTACTTTGCATTCTGGTTATACTTTTATGCCCACGGTGGTTGCTACCAGCATCCTCATGACCCACTCCCTCTCCCCTGGATGCCTGAGAAGAGAGGAGAGACCATCACGGCTGTGCTGCAGGGACAGCTTCTTCAGGGCACCAAGGAGCATTGGCTGTGCCACCAGAAAGGAAGGGTGCCAAGCACCCATGCCATGCACAGTGGGGGACTCTGCATGATCCAGCTTCATCTTGGTGCAGCTTTGTCTTTCCCAATGAAGCAGATGGGGGCTGCAGGGTACAGGGAGGAAGCTTTTTTGCGCTATAGTTAGTCAGATCTCTGAAGCCATTTGTAATTGTAGATAAATAGGGTAAACAGATACTCATAGAGAGCTTGTTCATGAACAGTGATGATGCTGTAGGACCTGGTTACATTGGGACTCCTCTTTTAAAATTCTTCATTCAGGTCTCTAGCTGATGTGAGTATAACCTCACATGATTAAAACAAAACTGATTTTCATAATTGATGCATTCTTCCCTCTCTTCCATGACTGGGGCAGGGAGAGTAAGTGAAACATTTTTTCCCTGCTGTTTGCTACTTAACCTTTTAATTTAACAGCACTGGTTGAAATTAGGGGAAGAGTTTGATTTTGATTTTATATAAGTGAAGCAGTATTTGAAAGCAGTCCTTGTTTACCTTAGGTTTGTAAAAGGCTATTGCTGTTTTTTACAAAACACAGGTTTTGGACCAAATTTGATGGCAATATTGCTTTCAATCCACGATTGCTTTGAACCAGCAACTCATCCTCCTTTGTCCTCAAGGGCATCGTGGTATTTTTCACGGAAGTTGAAAATCACATTTCCATCAGTTTAAATACTCCCAGCATCCATTAGGGGCCCTAACATGGCTCATCCCTTGCACAGCAGCAGACGGGATGTGTGGGATACTTGGTTTTCCCTTCTCTCTGCAATATGTCACCTAGCTGACAGTGGCTGGGCTGTGGATGCTGAGCCAACAGGAAGGATGTTCTGACTGCCCCTCTGCAGTCAAACACAAATGCAGTGCTATTGCAGCATGGCATTTTGCACCTTTTTGCAAATGCTGCATGACCTCCTCCTTACTTAATGGGGTCTGGCATGGGGCATCCTACTGGTCTGAAGAGCGTTCCTACCCTGGCAGCCAGACTGCAGCAGTCCCTCCTAGGATGGTCACTACTAGAGGATCAGCAAACATTTACTTGGCTTTTTAAGTGCTCTTTTTGGCCCCTTATATCAGAATTTGACCCCCATTCAGGCAAAACAAGAAACAAGGAAACAAGCAGCTGCTTCTCCAGCATTCAAAGCAATGGGACAGTTTTAAACTGATTTCAAAATAAAGATGTCCATTTGGCATAAACATACACTCACCAAAGAAAGATCCTGTGAGAAACTCAGCTGCTGAATCCTTGACCTCCAAAGGACCCCTGAATACAGTATTGTACGCAATGTGCCTCTTTTTGTGGGTGAGATATTAAGAGCTTATTTATTTATTAGGAAGTTGTTTACAATGTAAGTAAATTAGTGAGTTCCAAGGCCCTCTCCCAGCTGCCAAATGCCGGGAGGATGTTTATGACCACTGTAAATAATTTCGTAGCTTAATACAAATACCTTTTCAGAAATCAGGGGCTGATGGTTGTGTGTTTATGATGCAGTTGAGGATTCACAAATTCTTCCAGAACATGAGAAAGAAAACAAACAGTATTTCAGATATTTTAAAAGTTCATAGGAAAGAAAACACCCAAAGTTGTTCATCATTTACGATGCTGTGGGCTCAAATCTGCGTTGCTTTGGCTGAGCTCTCCCAGGTGAGGTCAGAAAATGCTCAGCATCCTTCAGGACCCAGCCCATGTGTTTTGGAGACTGTGAAGGCTGGGACTGTAATGGTACAGACAGGTTTCCCCTGCACTGAGTATGTATTTGCAGGTAACTTTGCTGATGAGGAATGACCTTTGCCAAGGTCAGCTTTAAATGACAGAAATCAGATTCTTCACAGTCAGCAGGGCAGCAAGGTGGACCAGCACAAGAGATTTGCTTTATGTTGTGGCTAAAGGGTAGTAGCGGCTGAGCAGCACCTGTGGGTACCGGCAGAAAGGTGGCTCCGGAGGGAAGCCTGCTTCCTAGTCAAAAATAAGAAACAGAATGAAAATGGGGCTGGGAGGAATTTCCTTTTCAAGGCATGTGTGCAGCAAGGAATTAGAAATGGGTGAGGTGACGTCAGAGCGTATGTGGGATGCTTGCTGTGATTTTTGTGAAGAGTTTTGGTGCCTTGGGGTGGGACGAGCAGAAATGAAGAATTACAGATGCTTCATTTGAGCTTTGAGTCTATTTTCAGCCGTTGTGTGGATGGCAATGGAGGGCCTGCAAATATCAGCAGAAGCTGTGGGCTGCTTCTGCCGTGGTGCGTTGTGGTGGCTGCACGTTCCCGTGCTGTGCTTTCCATAGCAACATATTTTCAATGTAAAACCACATAAGCAGCTGAATAGTTATGAGCATTTACACTCCCATGTGCATGGCTGGAAAACTGATGATGATGCTGAGCTGCTGCGAGGCAGAAATGGCCCTGCTTTAAACTACAGCTTAAGCTGAGCTTTCGATCTGGAGCTGAAATGCAGTTTGATGGTTGGAGATGCTTGGATGCATGCACTCACAGGGGCTTGTTCTTTTTGGGGGAAAAGTGACTCTCTCTTTATTACCCAGAAAGTCCACCAAGAAGCATCTTGTTTTGGGGGCACAAGACTCCCCCAGATCCACAGCAGGAAAGAGGTGTCTTGACCACAGCAAGGTTTGCCCAGGCTAATGGTGCCAGTGCTAACTACATTTAGTTTAGGGCCAAATAACTTTTTTTTTGCAGTTTTGAGATCGCAGTGAACTCCAGTGCCACCCTGCCCCAGATCCGACAGGCTGAGATTTGGGTACTCACTGCAGCAATGCTATTTTTTGCAGTCAGTCTTGCTGACAACATCATGATCCTTTTCCTTGATGGTGCTGGATTGCCTGGCCTTGAATTTAGCTGCAGGGACTGCAAGCTGCAGCGAGGCAGAGGCAGCTGTGCAGCTCCGACAGGCAGGCAATGCATGGCCACGGGCATGGCACTGAGGTGGCCAAGGAGGTAAAGGGAAGCAGCTGCATGGCTCAATAGCTAATCTTGGCCATGCCTGGCTTGCTTGAGTCCGCCTCTTGAATCATTCCACTCTTGCCAATTTCTGGGACTGGCCCTGTGTTTGCTGGTGATGGGTTTGAGGTGGTTTGGCAGGTACCGCATCGGCAGAACATCCTCTGAGTGAGTGCACAGCTGGCTCTCATGCCTCTGCAGGCATGCTTGGCAGGATGGCAAAGGCACAGAGATGGTGACAGTGTTTGACACGCCTCTGCTGAATGACTGTGAGTGCCGGGGGACAAGTCTGCTGACCTGGAAAACAAGCCAAGATTAAGAAATGTCAAATTTCCAGGCAGAAGACGGCTTCCTGGAGGGCAAAGAGGTGGAGAAATAGACTCTCGAGGTTACTTGGGATGCTTCATTTCAAATGGAGCGTGAACCCTGTCATAGCACTGGTGCCTCTGGGAAGGGCCACCCTGGCACCCTGAACTGGGTCTCCCTTCCCAAAACTGGATGCTGGGGCATGGATGGCAATCAGAAGCAGGACATGAATGTGGAGGTGATCATCTCCTCCTGGGGACAGAGCTGGAGGATGGTGCCTTCTCATCAGCAGCCTTTAGGGAGCTTCTCTCGGGGTTAATGCAGAAGTGAACAGCACAAAACAGGCACATGAGCCACACTGTCCCTTCTCATTTGCACCCATAGGTGCTGCAGCAGGTGAAGCCACCTTGCAGCAATGAGCTGGCACCCTCAGCTCTGCAACAACTTCACCTACAGTTAAAAAACCTGCTAGCCCCATAGATGTTTTGATTGTAGTAGATGTAAAAGGGAACCCAGCAGCCATCCTGTTATTTGCTTTCTTATTAAATTCTGTTTGCTTCATGTTGCCCTTAAATTTGGATTTTTGAAGTGCTTCAGACTTCATTTGGGAAGGAATTTACATTGGCTGAGCCTGGGAGAGCATGGGCAACTGTGGTGGCTTTAACAGACCTGAATGAAATGCCTCTGGCAGACAAAGCAGTGAAATGCAGCAGATATGGTCATTTATCACCATTCCTGCAGATTCTTGCCACGGTGGCCATTTCTCATTGTTTCTCTGCAGATGGGGCAGTTTTTCTGCTGTGGGCAGCTCCCCCAACTGCGAGGTAGCCAACATGGCATGGGTTGGGTGAACCTCACATCTTCCTGGTGGGATGCGGTAGCTTGGGATGCACCACGCTAGTTGTTGGGAAGCCAGAACGGAGAGAAATTCTGTTCCCAGTACTATCAGTCTGCCACCCCACTGGTAAAGTCTGTGTGCTACGCTGGGTGTAGGGAGAAGGCTGCAGTAAATTAGAGTCTACACAAGTCAGGTTTCTCTTTGCTGTTAAGTGCTGTTGATCGCAGGACAAATTCCTGCCTACTCCAGCAGTCCTTATGAGCCCCATGTTTTTTTCATGCCAATTCAGTGACTAAATGCAGCCCCCATCTCCCCCTAGCTGCCAGGCCCTGTTGGAAGTGGTAGATCTGCTGACAGCAGCCCGTGTTTGATTCCTGCAGCGTGGCCACCCAGGAGCAGAACATGCCTGTGCACCACTGCGACCTAGTGGAGAGAAGGACGCTTGGCTGGGGGGGTTCATGGGCCTGGCAGCTCCTCAGAAGGGCTGTTTAGCTTCAGACTTGAGGGTTCAGCTTTGCCAGGAGAGGACGGGGAGCGTGTCCCTGCTGAGGCCGTGTCATCACCCAGCGTCTGCCGCAGAGCAGACCAGCAGGACACTTGTAAAAGTACATACGGGGATGCAGAGCCCTTACAGTGTTTGAAAGGAAGAATAAAACAGCTGGCAGGCTGTACATGCAGTACCTCACCATCTCACCCTCTCTTCCTTGTGTTTATGGTGCTCTCTTGCTGTGATATGTCTAATTTGGACCATAAGCTCCTCTGGGATAGGACTTGCCATTTTTAACTGCCAGGTGTGAGGCACACTTAAGCTACCTTATAAATAATATTTCTATGCAGAGGAAAACTTGACCCTGGGATGTAAAGGGGTGGCTATGGCAACAGCCATAGAGTAAGAGAGCGGAATTTGTCTTTTTTCTTGTTAAGGACTTAGCTGAAGCTTGGGAAACAAGATTCAGCTCTTTAGTTCCTGTAGCTCAGGTATCAAAATCATTCACAAGCATCTGCAATGACAGAATATATGAAGAATTTATCAAAGAAGAGATGAACTTTTCAATTATGTACCTTGGCAGAAATGGGCATTGACTCTGTGATTCCACCCCTTAATTTTGTCCAGCTGTGACAGCTAGAGTGACTGACTTAGGGTTACTGTTTCAGGGCATCTCATTTGCTGTTTGCTCCTCTGGTACCATACAATGGGACAGTGATGGAAAGTGGAGTTTAGCATAAGAACTTATCTTTTTTAGACATGGGATGTAGGTTTTAAACCTTACGCCGTGCCCCTGATTTGGGATAACTGGTGTGCTCATGTGTACGTCCCATTGCCTTCAGTGGTATATAAATACTTGTTTAGATGAAGTGGATTATTAAACGCTGTCATGAAATGGAACAGACTTAAACACATGCTGAACTTCTGGTCAGAAATTGGTGCAGACTGCAATAATTGTGCTATTTTAAAATAAGCTCATCAAACAAAGACTTGATTTACTGTTCCCATGCATAACTGGGAGAGTGCATCTTGCAGACCACACCAGTTCTGGAATAGGAGTGGGGTGGATGGGGGTGTAATGGCTGCACTGTCATTACGTATATGTGGCAAATAAGTATGAAATCTTTTGCGAGCTGCTTCATGCTGGATTTCGGGGTGGAAAATCGCCAAGAAAGAGATATTAAAGGAATTAAAACAAAGAAAATATTCTGGAAGAAAATAGCATTATGTGCATCCTTTCAGAAATATTGTTGTTGAATCTTTAGGTGAAGAACCAGCTTGGAGCAGGAGAGATGATCTGTGAACTTAATTAATCATGGCTGAAAAATTGAAACACTTTTGGCAAACTCTAGCTGTTTCCTTTCACTACTTTCAAAATTATGTGTTTCATTTTTGAGTATTGAAACAGAATTTGAATCTTGAAACAACCACAGTGATTTCCAAACAAGACCCAGAAATCAACTGGAGGAGCTCTTGATCCAGTATTTATTTGCTTTTATTAAAGAAAGTAAGATAAACTGAGCCCTTTGTTTCAGGTTAGCCTGAAACACTGTTTATTTCCAATTTAGTTCATTTTTCTTCAGTCAGTTGACTGAAATATTATGTGTTATCACTGCTCTTTACAGGTTGCATCTTCACTAGAAAATGTTGTGCTCTTAGCTGTGGGGTATCTGTGGGGCACCAAAATCCAGGAAATCTATCACTTAGCAGTGCCTTTGGGCAACCAAACAGGACTAGAGTGAACCCAGGAAGGTGATTGCCAGCAGTGTTTCTGAATTTCCTAAGGAAAAGGGTGAAGACCCAATGGCATTAATTCATTTTGCTAAGCAATGGTGCTAGATAAGATGCTGAACCTTGGGGAGACCTTGGGAGGGGTTGTTGGTGGGTTGGATTCTCCCTCAGCAGCTGGGTGTAAAACTGTCAGTAATGACAGAAGCCTTTCACTGGGAAACATGGGGACAAGTTGGAGAACGAGCTGTCATGTCCTTGCCTGCACGAAGAAAGAGGAGTAAATGAAAGCAAGTGAAAAGGGATAAATGCATGATACATAAATACCACGTGAGGGAGGATGATGGATGGGAAGGAGGAAGAAAGTGTATGTTTTGAAGAAAATTGCTGTCAGATTATTCAGGGGATGACGGCTTGTGTCTGAAGTAGCTTGGGAATTGGCTGAGACTATTGAGATGCTATGGAAACATTCACATAGTAATGTAGGGAGGATTGGAAATAGAGTTGTTGGAGGACCTCGTAGCAATCTGCAACACAATACATGAAGGTAAAATTGTGGAGTTAGCACTGCATGCAATGGTGAACTACTTACATGAATAGGTGAGATAAGATGTTTGAAATTTCTAGAAGAAAGGAGGGTAAAAGGAATGGTAGTTCCAGAAGCAAGCAATGGAGTCACTGGATATGAGAAGAGAGCTCTGTACAGTTGTTAGACAACCAAAAATTGCAATTTATTGCCTTTATTTCCCACGAGGAAGAAGAAAAAAACCAAACACAACAAAAGTTTTCTACAGATCTTTCTACATCTTAAAGATCAGGAAGAATCAGATAACGTGACAATTGCCAGTCTCCAGAGAGAACTAGGTCTTGCACAAGTAATTAAAGGAAGTAATAAAAGACTTGCCAGCTGTGGAAAGAAAAGGTGGGGCACTATATAGAGAGAGGTAGGACTGAGATCAAAATAATGTTGGTATGGACCTTAAAGTGATGACAGTTTTGGTGTGGTTTGCAAGAGGGAGTATAATAGCTGATCATGGAGTCTAGGAGGTCTGGGGCAAGGGAGGTGAAAATCATTGCATTGGGGTGGGAGTAAAGTTCAGAGATTTCATGTGCGTGAGTGAGAGATAGATTAAGGAGTGAATAATGGAGATTAGGTGGTCTCCACAAAATGCAAGCCACATGATTTTTGCTCAAACCATATTTCCCTGACTTTGTGGGAAGTTGGAAAACATCAAATTGAAAAACCATGAACACAATAAAGGGAATGAGATAAGAGGTGTCAACATCCAGAGGTGGCTGTGGTTAAGCACATCTTCAACCTGAAGGACATTTGTCAGTCTTCAGGGCCACTGGATGGGGAAGATGAGGATACCCTGATGAAAAGCCTCCCTGAACAAAACCCCAAACACGTTGTTTGTAACATAGATGTTGCCAACACCCTGCAGACTCTCTGAGAGCATCAGCTTTTGTGGAAAACAAATCCACAACTGTAAAAAGCATATGGAAGTTTGTTCTTCATAATTTACTGTCATACTCCTTCAGAACATTCCTATTTGCTAAGGAAAACAGTAATTTATTTCAATTTTATGAGGCTAGTTATGCTCTTTGTGCTTTCATTCCTTAGATTTTATTGAAGAACATGCAGATGATCAATCAATTACTAAGCTGGCCTGGAAACCGCAATTGTTCACTCTGGCTTAAAACCAGCTGTGATTCCCTAAAGCTCTGGATTGTTTTGTTTTGTGGTTTGGGTTTTTTATTCTTTCTGAATATTTCAACTTGGAGATCAGCAGTACATGAGCTCACATGCTTTTAGCATTGATTCTCTTTGTTTGTTTCTGATTTGTTTTACTGTGATATTTTATCATACTATTGGTGCAGCATTGACAGTCCATGATAAGAACTCTGTGACAGTCCCAGTAAGCCAATGGAGGTTATTTCTATCCTTAGAAAAGTATTCTGAACAGATCCCAAGGGTTTCCTGAGATTCCCCTGGCAGGACACCAGTTGCTCTGTGCCTAGTGGTATAAAAGCAGTGTTCCCTCAAAGTAGGATTTGGTGCTAAATGGCCCCAGGAAGGAACCAGATTTTTACAATAAATATATCAAACACTTAGCAGTTGACAACAACTCAAAGGCTAGGTTTATTCTCTTCCATTCATTTTTCATCAGTTCTCCGAAACTGAATCATGCAAACCAAATAGCTTTAGTGCTCAATCTCTCCCACGATGCCTGGAAAGAAATGCTGATTTTTATCCAAGCAAATGCAAACACAGAGCAAAGACAAGTCCACTGAGATGCTTGTTAGCACTGTTGATTTTCACTCTTTTCTGTTAAAGTGGCAGATGTTTGTAGCCTTGCAATTGGTTCCACAGAGTTGAATGTCTACCTTCTTTTGTAAGCTTTAAAATCTGGTGACAATTTTGAGTGTAAACATGAATGATTTCTCCCACAGATGAACTTCAGCTTTAGCCTCAACCCTCGGCATGGACTTTGACTTCTGCACCTTCTCTCAACTGCTTTCAGCAATAGTGGAAAAACGTCTGTCTTGTCAGAAAGCTGATTTGGACTGTGTTGGTGACAGGCAAACAAACGCACTCAGTTGATTTAAATATCTGCCACTCCTGCAATAAAAATGGCAGTTACAAAATACAAGTTACCTTGCCTTCCAGATTGCAATGAGCAGGAAGCCAAAATCTGCATATAGCCAGTAACTTCTGCTTTAACCGTATGAAGGCACATGAAACATGTTTGCCCTCCATTGACCGTGCAGTAATAACAAGTCGGTGTGTTAGTGAAGGAGGAATTCTGAAAAACAAATGTGGTCTGTCATGATCTCAGGTGCTGTTTGACCCAGAGCAGATTTTACTTTCTCTTAAAGAGCAGCCTGGTCATCTCACATATATAGCTGGTACAAGTGACATTGTTGGCTGTAGTCTTGCATATATTCCTGTAAGCGTGTGCATAAACAGTGGAGTCAGAGCAGTGAAAGCAGAAGGAAGCAGCTTTATTTGAAGTGGGATGCTACACTGTCAATGAAATAGTGACACGCACATATGCAGGTATTTTATAAGGAGGTATTTGCTTAACTGGTGTCCTTGATATGGTGTGGGTGTTTTCAAGGAGGAGGAATGGTTGTTCTGAGGCAATAACTCAGGCAGTTTGATTTCTCGGCTGTTCATGAGGGAAATGTACTTCGTAGAAGTGAATTCCTAAGTATATAGCCAAGGAGATTTTTAGTCTGAATCATTCCTTTGAGGGATTTTAAACATTTGCCTCCCACATGCTAGAATAATGCTATGGAAGTGGCTTTGTTGTATGATCTGAGAAGCTGCATTCTGGCGCCTGATGGTTTATGAGAAATGAATGCAATGAGTGGTCTCGGATCATATAAATTTCAAGATTTAACAGTAACAAGCAGGGAGGGCAGGGAGAAACCTGTGTGCAGCATCACAGCAGCAGTGTCCACCTGGGAGCATGGGTCTCTGCAGCATCACGCTGAGCGCAGTACAGCCCAGCCTGCTCTTCAGACCTCACATGGAGAATACAAGTTTTCAGAGAAACAAATAGTTTTATGAGTGTCTGCTCAGACACATCGCCAGCAGGCAAGAGCACTTTGGACATGCTTTGTGAGTGGAGCTTTGCTTCTTAATGACTGCAAGTGCGGCCTCGGCTTTCTTCACGTCTCAGTCTTTCTCCTGTGTTTATTTTAAGTCAGGGCAGTTTTCACTATCCTGTTTGCTTAGCTCCTCCTGGTACAATAAAACAGTTAAGATACACATGGCAGAGACTGAGAGAGCCTACAGCAGAGCATCCCATGGTGGTGAGGACATCTTGAGTACACCACCATGAGTACTCCAGGCTGCATGAAGGTCTGCTTCCAGTTGCCCTTTAATTTGAGTGGATTTTGAACCCAGAGACACACAGCAGTCCTTTTCTTCTCAGAACCAGTCACAGCTGCTCTTCTTTCCACTGGAGGTGACGCTGTGAACTGGGTGCCATACACAAACAAGGCAAGCTGGTAACCAAAAGGATTTGGGAATTGGTATTGCTCCTTGCCCTTAGGCACAGTGATCTTCATCCTTGTTTTAAGAGGGATAAATGAGAACAGAAGGTGTTTCCATTTTACTGAATTTTCAGTCCCAGTCACCTTAAAGTATATTTTAAATTGAGCTATAAACAGCATACAGAAATGGTTCTGGCTACTTCTTGCTGAAGAGAGGCAGTTCCTCAGCAGTACACATACATGAGCTCACTAGGACTGAGTCAGCAAGGGAGCAAAGATTGCCACAGCATGACACGGGCAGAGTTCTCAAGGCAGGCAGCTGAGCTGGGATTAATACCTGCACTCCCACAATGGGGAGTGTGAGGCTGTGAGTGACAGAAGGTTTCCAGAAGCACAGGTTTATTTCTTGTCCTATGTCTGGTTGCTTTTCCCAATTACCTTTGAGTGTGATGTTATTTTATGGGGTGGTACATATTTCAAGCAAGTCTCTCTGCAATGTCAAAGTCTTGCCAAATGGACTGTTAGCTGCATAAGTCTGCTGTAGACCATGGAGGAGATAGTGCAAGATTCCAGGTGTCAGAAGGCAAACTATCCTCCCTGCTTAACCCCTTGTGACAGGTAGCACTGATGGTGGGAAAAGGAGCCTTCATCTGCATCCCTCAATAGGAATGGAACCCCCCTTCATTAGTATACATCCTTTTGCAGTTGTACGTTTACATAGAATATTCTTGTAGGGGGCACTGACTACAATATGTCTTTGGTAGTTTAGCACCTCTGAGGTTCCTTGGTCACAGAAATTATGCAGTGAGCGGCAGTACTCACTAAAAATACTACTATCCAGTGAAGTGGGGGATTAAGAGAAGAAAAATGCACTTGGAAGAAGTAAAGCAAAGAACAGAAAGAAGGAAAAACATGAGGCATTGCATGGGAAGGGAAGGAGCATGCCAGCAAAGTTATGACCCTACCAATTTTTCACTCTTTGCTTAGTAGCTGAGGACAGAAATGTTCTCCAGATGCAAGGAATCACGAGGTTGTTCCTTGACATCTCAGCATTTTTCTCTCCTGGGAGGGAAGCTCATTAAACAAGGGATAGGTTCTTTGGTTATCAATCTGATTTCCCTAGGTTATTTATACTAGGTCTTTCATAGCTTATTCTGAAGAGAGGTTGCAGCCCTCATATTCTGAAGCAATACAGTTTGTGCTGTAGGATTGCACCAGTCTCAGGAAACACATCAAGAGGTGTAGATCTTGCAGTTAAATACTGGACTCTGCAAGTTTCCAGCACGTGTGTGCGTGTATGCATGCTATTTGCTCTGCTTTCTTAGCTCCTTTACAGGTGTGAATACTGACTGCTTGTGACATTGGAAAGTCAAGCCTCCAGGCAGTAACAAACAGTACTGAACAAGAAAAAGAAGAAGGAAATAATGATCTGATAGTCTGACAGCAGCACATCCCCTTTGGCTTTGTGTGCAGCTGAGATGATCTGTGCATGCGACTGGATAGAAACGTGTTTGTGTTTGATGTGCGTGTAGCTATATTAAATGTGCATGTACGTGCACATTTAATGTGTCTATAATAAATTCATACTGTACATATTATACATGTTTAAGTAAATAGATGATTTTAAGAAGACAACAGTAGTTCAAAAAAAAGCTGGTAGTGAAATATTTCTGATCTGGATGCAGTGATTACAGCTGTATCTGGCTGCTCACCAGCTCCTTGTAAATGCTCTTCTAAAGTGTTACTGCAGTCACACTGAGCCTGCATGACGTGGGAGGCTTTTCCATGCCCTCTGAGCAGGAAAAGGGAGAGATTTGAAGCCTCTGATCTGAGGAGAATACTTCAAATTAATTTTCTGTGTAAGGAGTCAGCTGCTAAGAATCTAAATACTGTAGATAAACCCCACTGAAGATGAGAAAACAGAAGACGGTTGAACTGCACAAGTGCCCTTCATTTCTACTTCACTAAATGAATTACTCTGTCTTATTTTTTTTTTGTTAAACAAAGCCATTAAAAGATACAAAGAGATTTGTGAAGTCAGACGTCCTTGACCAAAATTCAGTGTCTCAGATTCTCCAGCTGAGGAGCGGAAAATTTGTATTTAGTAGAAATCCTTTTTGCTTTGGCTGTGTCTGTATCGCTACCAGAAACTTTAAGTCTCTAAATCCAGCATTAACACCATAACTGCAGTGATGCAGAGCTCAGCAAACGCTCTCTGGAAAGTAGCCTGGGCAGTCAACTTACATCGAGCTGCCATGGTCAGAGCCAGCTTGCTGGTGGTACCCCAACCAACTGGGTTAAAGCTTGCTCTGGTGACACAGTGAGAGCTGTGGTCTTCACTCACAAGTCCATCTATTCTCACCCAAGGGGGTCTCTTAGCAATTGACTCAAGGCCAGGTTGGACAGAGCCTTGGGTGGCATGGTTTAGTGGGAGGTGTCCCTGCCCATGGCAGGGGGGTTGGAACTAGATGATCTTAAGGTCCTTTCCAACCCTAACTACTCTATGATTCTATGACTTTTCCCAAAGAAATACTGCCAACTGCCTTATACAGGAAATTTTATAACCTTGAATATTTAGTAAGAAGGGATGATTTCTGAATTCTTCAGGCTGAAGCCGCGTGATCTCCTCAGTAGTGGGCCATTGGACTTGTTTTGTATTTTAGAGTCTTGTAATGTAAAGATATTCCATCTTTTTGATGTGTGCCCAGGTTTGTCTCTGCAAATATAAATATGCCTGAACACTGCTGCATGGAGAGTCTCTCCTTTGTAAGCATTAAAGGTCAGTTGTAAATGTTCTGCAGGAATCATACGGCATTGTGGGCCACTCCAGCATGAACAGCTTGATCTGTGTTCAGCATGAACAGCTTGGTCTCTGTTTAAAAAGTGACAATTGAAGCTTTAGTGGAAGCTTCATTCCTTGGCATCTTCTGGTGAAAGAAACTGCTCAAAGTCTCCGCATTTGTTTCACATTTCACTGGAATTGTTCTTTTATAGACCTTGTCCATTCCTAGTTATTCTGGGTAAATGGCATTCCATATCTCTTCCAATTTACCTACCACCCCAAAAGATGAATCCCACTCCTGTTTTACCTTACATTTAATGTTATTTATTTGTTTTATTCTTTGACTGGGTATTTTGAGATTTATAAAAACATAGAGCCCTGGAGCAGGCTAGCATCTCTTGGAGAATCACCTCTAAATTTTCACAGACCCACTCCAGATACCAGTGAACTGTAATCCTTTCTTCCATGGGTATTTGCAGGCATTAATGAACTAAGTCTCAAGTCATTCCCATATGCTTTATACATCTTATCCCTTAAGTAGCTAGGCATCTGAGCTACTGATGGGTTTAAGTAAAACAGTTGGATGTGGTTTGCTATCACTGCCATGTGTCTTGTCTGCAGAGCTCCATCTCTCTTAACCTCTTTTCAGATGGAAAAAGATATTTTGTTCAGCAGCCAAAGGGAAATGCAAGCATCCTGGTGGAAAACAAGCTGTTTCAAAACCCTGGCTGCAAGCTACCCACACATCACTGTTGTCAGCCAGGCTGCACATGCATAGTTACAGGGAATAAAATAAAGAGGACCTTCTGTTCCTATTCAGAAAGGTCTCTACCCATTCACCTACACCATAGGATTGTCGTCAGCTGCCAGTACTAATTTGTTCTCCTATGTAGGTTTTCAGCAAAAGGAGGGTAAAATAAGTCTAATTCCATCCAGCAGGAGCACTTCCAGTGCAAATGCTAGCCCATATATCACGAAGTATTAATGCGACCCACTTCTAGATTACTTGGGGTAATTTCTGATTTTGTTTATTTATTCCTCCATTCCTTTAATGAACTTCTTGGAAGAGAAGCTGAAATATCAGTATGGGGAAAACGAAATATGAGAAACAAAGCCCATTTTTATTTTGAAACTGTGCTTCTCTTGTAATAGTTTATTTCAAGAGGAGCCTGGAATAATCCAGTTTAAGCAAAGCAAAGATCTCTGCTCAAGCCAAACTGTGTGTGGGTGTGCTCTTGTCAGAGCTCCCAGAAGAGGAGGGCAGGAAAGGCTGTTAGTCAGACCTCAGATGTTGCAGGAGATGTTCAGTAGCTGGCACTTTTCCTTGGCATACCAGCACAGAGCCACTACTCTGGTGTACTGGGAGAGGGTGCACCCCATGAGGGAAAATCCTCAGTTCCTGCTCTTTTTTCTGTCATAAAAGAAAGTCCCAAGGAAAAGTGGCTGGTAGAGGTGCCCACCCTAAGGGCCTAGGAGTGGGATTGGTTAGGAATAACTCTCTGCTCCTCTGACTCTTCTTGTAGTTTCACCATGTGCCATGTTTGTGACAGGTCCAGGCTGGGGTCTGGTGATGCTGCTTTGTGCCACCTGCACAGGTTTGTGTTGTAGGGGTGGTCCCACCTCATGCTGTTTGGACTCAGACTTGGAGCCACAACAGTCTTCAGGCATAGCTCCTGCAGAGGAACAGTCAGTATGTGTGATAGCCTATTACAATGTTTGCAGAGAATTACCCACATACTCAGTTTTCTCACAGCAAATAGTCTCTTGATGCTATGGGCATCTCAGAGTTCAGAAAGTCAGGCATAAGTATAAATCTTTGCATTATCTCAGCTTACTTTTATAATATGTTTAAATAATGTGAGTTTTTTGACAGTATATTGCCCTTTAAAATTTCTATGGCAACAGCATAGCTAAGGATACGTTAAATTAAGGTCAGGCATTCTAGGCAGGTGATTATATTCCTTAGAAAAAGAATCAAATAAATTGATGGTTAGCTCTTGAAACAGCAGGTGAGACTAACAGAGAGGATAAGGTGCAATTCTGTTTCCACTGATGGATTTGAATGTGTGAGCACCATCTTCCTTTGTTACATATCTGGATTTGGTTTTTAATTATTTGGCTTGGAGATAACAAATGATTGTATGTTATTTATAGAAAACTGCATTCTCCCAAGTCCTGCACTGTGAAATCCATATCTCTGCTAATTTGCAGTGAGCACCAGAAGACTAATGATTAATTATATACAGGAATATTTATTAAATTTCCTCTGATGATAAATAAATTAGAACCGAACATAGCAGCTTTTAAAATTAAAAAGAAAAAAAAGTGTAGTTAGTTATTTGTTTCCTGCATCTATGGGAATTACTGTAGACAACAAGGAGGGCATGAAAACTTGGAGCCTGTAGAGATATTGACTGCTATGTTCAGGGTACATTTCAGATATTTACCCTCTGCTTCCCCTCTCCAAGGAGGGCCTCCCTGGTCAATTCTTTCCATTGATTTTGGGTCTGCCCGCTCAGAAGCTGAAGGTATTGATGCTGCTGGGGAAGGTACCAAGAACAGCAATCTTTTGCAAATACATTTTATGATACCTCACTTCCATATTTCAAAGGTGAATTTTATTAATGGCAGCAGGTCTCTGTTTTCCTCTCTTAAACACATCAATCAAACCGACAGCGATTTGCAAACTCCTGGGCATTTTCGTTTCCTCTGAATTGACCCCTCTGTTGTTTCCTCTCTCCCCACAGACAGTGAGATCATCCCTCCCGACTGCCTGCGGCCCCGCTCCTTCACCGCCATCCGCCGGCCCTCACTGCGGCGGGAGACGGAGGACACGCGCCTCTCGGTCAGCCTCTGCGACCTCAACCTGCAGGAGGAGACCTTCCACGTGACGGCCACCACGTGTCCCATCCCGCAGAACTCCCTCAACTCCCAGCACTCCCATCTCCTCCCTTCCCAGCTGGAGAGCGACCTCCGCTTCCACCACCTCCGGGGACCCCACGTCAAAATCCTGGATGACCAAACCGTGGCCCGCCTGGAGCACGCGCGGGAGGAGAGGACTTTGGTTTTCACCAGCAGACCCCTTCGGATCAATGAGACCATTTTTGTCAAAATCAACAAGTCCAACGCTGTGCGCACGGGGACGCTGTCCTACGGGGTGACATCCTGCGACCCCAGCACCTTGCGCCCCAGCGACCTCCCCTATAACCCTGAGTCCTTGGTTGACCGAAAGGAGTTCTGGGCCATCTGCCGAGTCGTGGTGCCCCTCCAGAGTGGAGATATCCTGGGGTTTATGGTGAATTCGGATGGTGAGCTGCACTTGAGTCACAACGGTGCCAGCATTGGCATGCAGGTCTGCACGGACTGCTCCCAGCCCCTCTGGATGTTCTTCGTTTTACACGGCGCAGTCATGCAAATTCGATTGTTGGGTATGTTGGAACCCCTTTTTCCAAACTTCATGCACAAGAAAGCAAGGGGGGGATGCATCGTGGGGAAGGGTGGAGGGAATGAACGGCTCCCTCCCTGCTCTAGGATGAGGTACAAATTTTGTTTTTATAAAAGGAAAAAAAGCCCCAACCACACAAAAGCACACAGATACGAATTGCAAGACTCACCTCTTTGCACTTCTCTAGCATCCTTCACCTGATGGTCTCAAAGCTCTTTTCAGATAATGAATTAAGCCTCAGAGATGTCCATCAAAGTACAGATGAGTCACCACTGACCTAGGAGGAATGAGGAAGGGGGAGGAGAGGTGCTTTGGGCTGAGCTAATGTAGTGCATAGCCAGCAGGAAAAATGAGATCTGATGCCCTTTTCTGTGTGTTAGCTGTCTGGCATGACTGATTCTCAAAAAGAGCAGTCCCTTGATTTCCTCAGACTTGTATGTCAGAGGCAGGCCAGCAAGCAGAGAAGAAGCCCTTTGCCTCATAACTGCAGCAGTGCAAACAGAGTGGCACTGACCAGTTCAATAAGACAGGGGTTTCCTTGTCCTCCAGCCCTATTTAAAGCAGTGTAGCTCATAGAGGTTGATGGACCTCTGAAAAGCTGGCCTCTTTCTCTTGATATTCTACCTCTAGTTTTAAGCTCTGTTAATTAAAGTACTTTAAATGCTGAAAGTCATGATTTGAAGGTGTGCAAGGTAAAAGCATTGAGATAGCATTTGCTTAGGATCAAATTTACTTTTTTTCTTGGTGTGTGTATATATTGTACACAAGTGTAGGATGTGTTTGGGCATGGATTTGGACCATATCATGGTTCTGCTGGTGTCAGTGTCAGAAAGTAAATGGTGAATTCTGAGAAGATGCTGTAATTCCTGGTGCTCCTCTAACTGGAGATGATTTTAAGATGTTCCTTTCTTGTTTATACTTTTATATTCATAGAATTTTAAATATGCTTACATTCCTTATTGCTTAAAAGCATCACTATTAAAATGCCCCTTTTACACAACAAGGAGAAAAGAACAAAACCCAGAACAAAACAAAAAGCCAACCAACACCTCCTTTATGATTTATAGACGGTCTTTGAAGATAAGTTGTGGTGAACATACACATCTATCTTCGGGGTCCAGTTCACCTTAATAACAGTATGAAGTGTCCTATACAATTTGCTTAAAGTTGACCATAGGCCTATGCTGTGAGTGTTTTGTGGCTGTTAAAGGCTCACAGATGACAAATGTAATACTGCAACGTATTTCCAGGGGCCCCAATCTCAGTCTGTGATAATTCAGCCTGATTACATTTTTTGTGGGTACTTTACCATAATCCATGGCTAGCTCTGCTCTCCACCAACATGTCATTGTGCTAATGGTAGGTGAAGTCAAACATGTCCCAGTAAAGTAGGAGATTAAATGCTCTTGTATATGTAGAAGGAAAACATCCCCAGGTCACTGAACTAACTCATCGACCAGTGCTTCCTTTTACATGAGATCACTAATTCTGGCAGTTCTGGGAGTGAGTAACTTGCTTGCAATGGGTCTTGAAAGACGGCATCAAGGATTTGTCTCACCAGAGAGACAGAATCATGTCCTTATACAGAATTCAACAGAGCATGGACCTGAACACAGGCACTCTGCATCCTGGGCAAACCTCATGTTGTGCATACCCTGTGTGTGTTCTTCCTACCTGTTCACAAGCTCAGCCCAAGCCACTATACTTCCAGTGCATGTTTTAGATAAATTTGCATTAAATGAAATCTGCTGAGTTGGAAAACTCCTCACTACTTGTATTTGTGACCACCTAACAGACTTTTCTGGTCTTGGTCACAGGAAGAAAAGCTAAAAATGGGCTATTGTTCTTAAGAGAGATGTAAGTGAAAAGAACCAGACTTGCTGACCTTGCCTCTCTCAACGAAAGGGTAGGACCCTGCTGAGTCTACAGCTTTATCCACGTCAGCTTGGGCAACAAGCTGCTGTCTCCCACTTAAAAGCTATGAAATTGGAGCTTACCTATAATCTTTAGCAGGTATAAAAATACAAACAGAGATTTTCAGACATATGTTTCCAGTATAACAATGCTGGGAGCAATACAGTCCCAGTATCAGTACTATATCAGTATGGTGCAACTGCCCAGAAAAGATCACTGACACTGTCCCAACACTGCACATCTCTGCAACTGCCGTAATTATATGGATCAGCAATATTTCAACAGAAGGCAGAGAAAATAATGAACTTCCATCATTGCTTTGGCAATGTTATTAGAGGGGTGATGTTCACTATTTGCACTGCAGTTGAACAGATTATGGTGCTTGCCATAGTATCTGTCATTATAATATTAGAAAATGTAAGAAGAATATGAAGTGTTCATCTTTTTAATGACAAGCTCCATCTTCAGAATGGAAACAAGAATTATTTTGTGTGATCTGTCTTTTGTAGTTTGAGCCTTATATCAAGGAGAAGACGTGTTTATAGTCATCTCATTCTAGTCTTAATAGAAAAAGTAAAGTTCCATATCCTTGAAAGAAGTGAGACACAAATAGTGCAAGAGGTATAATTGTACCAAACCTATCTTAAATAGCAGATGTCATTCTATTTCTGGAGGCATACTGTTATTAGATTAATCAAAGCAATGTTATGCAGTGCTAAGGCAACATCAGCACTACAGCTGACTATAAAAATGAAATTAAAATTGCTGGGTTTGCTTCTTCTCCAGTTTTTCCTCATTTGAAGAATGGAAAAAGTGGAGAACAGCAATGAAACTCTTGCACCTAGAGAAGCTTTATTTTTGACTCAGGGTATTGATCACTGGCTACTAAATTTCATGGCTTGAGATTAGTTATTTGGTCCTGACTCAGAGCAGAATCAAGCTCAGGTCTCTCCTGGCTTGTAAAAGCTGACATTTGCTTAATGCAGTTATTGCACAGCACTGGAGATAGATACAACATTTATTTCCTAATCTAAATACCAGGGGAGACCATCTCTACCAAGGCTGATGGTCTTATAGAACTCTGAAAGAGTGGAGGGCAGCATCAGATTGGTTTGATAGTGAAGAATTCTGACTTCTATTTCCATCTTAATGATCTGGCATCATATACTGGCTATATTTGCTGTAGGAGAAATGAAAAAAAAAACAAAACAGAAAAGAAAGATGAGGTTGGAAACACTATTTTTCTTTATGTCACCCCAGCAAAGGGAAAGCAAATTAAACCCAACCAACGCTATAGCACCTGAGAGGCCACAGTCATCTGTAGTGGGAGGTGGAAGGATGTCACTGTGTTGCTAAGAAAAGGTTAAAAGGCAACTTGACCACATGGAGGGAAATTAAATGAAAGAGGAGGGCACTTTAATGTAGCAGATAATAGCACAAAAAATATCAAGCTGCTGGAAAATGAAGGAACACAAATTTCAATTAAACATAAGTGAGGGTAATTAACTACAGGAGCCAGCTATTGAGGGAGGCAATAGATCTCTTTGTCAGGATAGGAAGCCCTTCTAAATAGTTTTTATGTAAACTAATGGTCTTAATTCAGAAATTCTGTGGGTTATGAGCATGAAGACAGCCAAATAGAAACCCAGATCATTAGGCATGTAGAAATGATCAGTCTTTGCATATCCGTTAGGAATTCCATTAGTTAAGACTTGGGCTGGGTTTTTTTCAGGCATCGTTCCTGTACAGTTGACAAAACCAGCCTATTAAATTTGATTTACTGCTTTCAGCTTTTGCTGGTGAGCGTTTCAGCTCACACACAGTTTTATCAACAGCTCTGAAAGGTTGAAATGAGCCAGTCTGGATACATCAGTCTGGTTTTGGTGGTGTAATTAATTTATGAAGTTAAATTGATTGACCCCATAAGGCTTTAAAATGTATGACTCATGTCTGGAGGAGCTATCAGAGCAATAAGTTTATATATTTAGTATTTGGGGATCCAAATGGTTGGGGATATTCTTTCATTTTCTTTTGTCTCCTTTATTTTGGGTTTAATTTGTTTGAGGTTTTTCTTTTGGTGTGGTTTCCCTTGTGGATTTCATCCTTTCCAGTAATATTGAAGTTTGTTTTGAGCAATGAAATAACATGTTCCATCAACAGTCACACCAATGAAGCTGAGCTGCCAATTTATGTGTGTCTTTTCTATCCATACACTTCAATAACTTCAGCTTCATCAGAACAGCTGCACAATATTGCAGTTCTCTGGCCAAGAGGCAGCATTAGGCCTGAAAAAAAACCAACCTAAGAGCCAGCATTTGGTGTGGGTAAGTCTGTATTCACTTCCATACTGAATACATACAGACTGTGTGGGCTAAGATATCCCACACCTTTACCATGGGCATATGCAAAATGTTACTACTTAGCTGCAAAATATTTGGTAATCAATTGTTGCTGAGGTTTCCATCCTTCCTTCAGACTTCCTTGAAATGGGTCAATGGGCTGAAAACTGGGAGAGAGTTGCGAGGGGAGAAAGAGCTGACCAGGGACTCGCAGACAGAAGAACTATAAATCCTTGGTTCCTTGGGATTTCTGACAACAGTTGGCAAAGGACCAGATTAGGAGTTGGTTCAGCTGAGTACTGGGGGACAAAAGGTGCTGGCAAAGGGCTTTTTAAGTCAACAGTGGAATTTGATCTGAAGTGGCCTCAGTGACTGTGTACGGGCAAACTGCTGTCAACCCCATTACAGGCAGGACTCTTATTGGTGGTCAAGCTTAGCAGCCCTCTGTGTTGCAATACAGCCTTTATCTTGAGTAACCATCTGGAAAGAGTTGCAGTTTCATGGGTGAACGGAGTAGTGTCTTGGGTGACGCAGAGCAACGGTTTACCAGGAGAAATCACTTTCCATAATTCTGTGACATTCATAATATTGCCATTTGGTTTTCGTAGAATCCTAGAATCATAGAATGGTTGGAGTTGGAAAGGATCTTAAAATCATCTAGTTCCAACCCCCCTGCCCTTGACTTTAGCTCCATCCCAGGTGAGTCACCGGCTCTCAGTGCACTGCTAGTGATTCACAGGCCATAGCTTAGCCTTGAAGGCTGCCCTCTCCTTTCTAATCAGGATTATTTCTCTATGTCCCAGGACTTCTCCTTATCTTGCTGATACAGTTCCTGCAACTACTGTCTCCGGATTATCTCCAAGGGAGACTCTGCTGTTTTCTCTGGTCTCTCCTGTAGCACTTGTCTGGCCCAATCCTCCTAAGAATCTGTAGGGCTTTTTGGGAGCTGATCTCATCTTACCTCCTCTCTCCCCTGGCTTTTATCCATTCCTGTGTAAACAATTTTCTTAGCTTGTGGTTGCCTCTTGGCTGTCTCAGGACTCCAGCATCCCATGTTACCCATTTGGGAACTTGGTCCTTCTCCACCTTGGTTCATTCCAGTGATGTAGAAGGTGTTGAGTTAAACACAGCACAAGAGAAGCCTGATAAGTACATATAACATTGTCGCACAGAAATGCATGTAATGAGTCTCTTCCTTTAACATGCATTCAGTTAGAGGTACCCCAGAGTTTTATTGTCTGTGGTTTGGTTGGGGTTTTTTTTCCCCCCCTAAATTATTAGTATTTTATTTTATTTTATTTTATTTTGGAAACATTTCCCGCTTCTATGGGAAATGGCCTCGTTAGGCTGATTGGGATCTAACAGACCGGTGTTGTGTGGCACTTAACTGCCTTGAGTTCCTATGCACTGCAGGGTATACGGTATTTTATGGTGTTAGAGACTAGGGGGGGAGGAAGAGGGTTAATATTCAGTGCCTCTTGGAAAGAAATCCACTTGCATTAATTGATGCCTCTTTATAAACCTTCCTATCATGCACGGTTTTATCTTTCATTCCAAGTAATGTACACATTACTGATGTTAAGTTGTAAGAACTGCACAAAAGCATTAGTGTTTATAACTTCCGGGTCTGATTCTAGAGCTGCACATGGTTCTCCATTCACATCCTATTTTATATCCGTTGTTTCAAAGGAGAATTAGCACAAAAAGAAGCTGTTGTGTTAGGACAAGTTGCTTTATAACTTGTGCCTTGGAAAACTCCACAGTCACAGAGTTGGATGCAATCAAATGCTTGTCCTTTCGGATCAATGTCAGCATTAATACCTGCTAATGGCACCTTTGAACCATCTCACTAAAGATCTCTTCACACGTGACACATAATTAACCCATGCTTGCCACAGGTAAGTCAGTGAGCATTAACCTGTGTACTGAGGTATCAGCCAGCATCTGAGTAAAGGCTGGGTAAAGCAAGCAGATCTCTAGACGACAGTCACAGGGCTTGCAAATGTCTCATCCTCTGCATGCTTTCCTCCACAAGAGCAGAAATGATTATCATTACTAGGATAATAAACTATCCCTGCCTGCAGTACGATGTTCATAGCAAGTGATGTATAGAACTCCCTCATCTCATAATGGCTTTGGCAGCCTATAGTGAATACACAGAATATATACCAGCCTGTTTGAATTGCAACTTGTCTGTCAGGACAGATAAAATCTGCCTATTCATTGAACTACCACTGGCATAGGTTAGTTATTCTGGCTACCATGAAAGTCACATGGCAGACAAAACTCTTTCTTTTCCTTCTTTATCAGGTGCTTTTTCATCCAGCAAAGTGTCCCAAAGAAACTCAGAGCAGTGCTGGCAACGGAAAGTGAGACTATTTGTTTCCTCTATACATCTACCATGCTATTTATACGTGTCCCTCCTGGAGAAGCACAGAGCTAGGAGGTGCTGGGTTAGGCAGTGATTTTCCTTTTGCTCACAGAACTACTTTTGCTGTGGTATGCCAAATACTCTGTGCCAGATGTTGTGTCCCCAATACTCTGGCCTTTTTGAGATGGATCTGGAAAGGTGCTGCTTACAAACAGAACCACATTTGGTCTGGGTAATTAATACCTGTGATCTTTTAGAGGGCTTTTTGTTTTGTTTTTCTTAAACAAGATGAAAGCTCCAACTCCCATTTTTCATGTGGTTCAGCTACTTAATTCAGGCTTCTTTTTTTTTTACCTCTTATTGATAAAAGCGTTTGCCTGTTCTGGTCTAGTATTTCTCAGGTTGAGAGGTGGAGCCCCAGTAGAGGCTCTTTCACTTCAGTTCAGCTAGACGTTCATTGCATGGTGTGCATGCCCTCAGGATTTTGCAGGATGAAGTGCTGAGTAAGCACTGAACTTTACCTGTCAGGTCAGGAAAGATGACCTCTGAGTTTGCTGTGTGCTCTTTGCTTTCAGACAGTGCATTGGGCATGGGCTGTGACAGCTGCTGAATCAAAAACCTTGGTAGTGTTTGAAGCTTTCATTTTCACCTGCTTAGCTGGAGTGTGCATATGACTGCAAGAGAGTAATCGATGTGCTGGTCCCTTGCTGCCCTTCTGGACACAGCAGACAGCAAGGCACCAGTGGAGCCATAAAGTACACTCCTTTTCTGATTCACACTGCAGTCTCAACTGTTGTTCTCCATGTGGTTTGGATCTAACTTTTACTTCCCCAAACAGTGGTTGTCTGACACCCATCTGCAAATACAGGGCTGATGGTTTTGCATGCAGTATCTGCCAGGCTGCTTTTTGACCTATTTCTGGACATTTCTGCAGCATAATGTAAAATCCTTTATGTTTTCATGGGCTTGTAAAGAACAAAATGCAATATTGTTCTATTCAGAACAGTTTTAAAATCCTCCAGGAAATACTCAGATGCATAAACCCCCATGGATCATCAACTGATGTCAGTCACCTGAGGGGCAGAGATGAGCTGCAGCACAGAGGCCAGGATCTGAGAGCATGGTTGGCCAAAAACCATTGTGCACAAGGGGAAGGAAGCTCTGGTTTCTGGTCAATGCGGTATTGTTGCCATCACCGTGGGAACGTAACAAACGGCTGTGTAAAGCATTCAGGAATGATGGATATGCTTACATCCTTCCCTAACGTTATTGTTGATCTTTAACTACATGTGCCCAGGCAGTAACAGGTGCTTTGTTCCTTTGTTTTAGGATGATGGATTCAAAAATCCCTGTCGGGCAAGACATGAGTGGCCCTGAGGGACAGAATAGCTCTCCTGCAGCCTTCACTGAAGGCAAAAAAGTGTGGTAATGTGCAGAAATGGCTGCTCTGTGGAGTAGAGAACATGCTGTGGGGAGTGCTGTCATTTTAGCATTGAGACTATCTTGCTGAAACCATGTTTGGTATTTGCAGCTCCCTCTACAACTGGTGCTGTATTTGCGTTAGTGAAAACCAGTTACTGAAATACAAAAAGTAGAAAGATTGAAGTCTTGCAAAGCTTGTCTTCTTAAGACCCACCTTTTAGTTGATGTACCACTGATGTAACACCAGTTTTCGTGTCAAAGGAGAGGTGTTTGTTAACCTGCTGTGCTTGCGGAACACCCAAAGACAGAAACCTTGTCTTTCTTAGAGAATACAGAGGAAAGAACCCAGGAAATCTCAGTACGCTGTGTCTTGCCACTAGAATGGAAGGTCAAAAGAATACACGTTTAGTGTACTGTTCCAGGTTCCCTACTGCATCTTCAATATGGGCTTTTGCTCTTGTAATAAGCAGAAGAGCTGTGTAATTCTACTAGTCTGCATTCTCTAAGAGTTAGAAGTATATCCATAACTTTTTCTGCAATGGGTGGATGAATAGAGGAATAAATAAAGTGGGGAAGTTCTACTCAAGCTACATCCGTGAGCAGAAAAAAAAAAGACTTATGTAGAAGACTTTTCAGTAAAAACATAGTAAGGACCAAAATTAAGTTCCCAGTCCTACCAGTCTTGCACATGGGCAGTTATCAAGAGTGTTCACGTACTAGTGGTCACTATCAACATCACAGCCCACTCACACTGCAGGAGCTCACATGTTATGGGGCAGACTTCCTTAGGCCTTAGTTCACATGAGCTCAGTACCCATGACTGTGCCAGATTTTTGAATGGACCTTGATCCTATTTAGATGACAGACAAGCAGTGGGCCTGATATATGGACAGTGTTATATGTGAGAATGAATATTGAGCAGCTTTTATGATAAGGGAATTATTTTAGTTGACAGGCTCAAAAATCTGGCTCTTAACAAAAGGAAATCTAGTTGAGTTTTGAAAGGCAGCTAAATGACTATGAATGTCATTATGACTTATGGCTTTGCCCAGTGCTCATTGGACTAAAATGTATGAGATGTGCACAGCCCTCTTGAGCACTCACAGATATGCCAGTTGAAGGCTGCAGCCAGATTTCAGCAGCTGTATGAATGTTTTCCCCTGTGTGCTGGAAGCTATGGCACCTTGCATGGAACAACATCAAAAATCTGTGATTACTATTGGTAATTACCCAATCTTTATTAACTGACCTATTTATGCAGCAAATGTGCTATAAAAAGAGAAGTGGCTGTCAATGTGCTTCACATGATACTCAGCATATGGGCAAGTCAGTATGTTGCATAAACCTTTATCTTCCTTAGAAACTGTGGCAGAAGGCTTCCATATTTTGTCTTTCAGGTACAATGTTTAGTTAAGATCTGACTGTAGTCCTTATGATGGCTATGAGTAGGGAAAACCCATTAAACAGGTGAAGATCAAACTATGTGAACTGTGAACTGTGAGCTGGACAGTGATGGTCATTTACTGACAGCGTCATGTAAGCCAAGAAAACCAAACTTTTAGTTGGATAGGTTCAAAGGGGAAAAAAAGGATAGCTCTGGAGTGGTTATGAATTATTTTTATGATGCTTGTGAAATAGTTATTAAGAGCCTAGACAGGTAACAGCAGAAGGTGAGTGAAACACCTGAGGGGGTGTTTGGCATTGCCAGAAAACATTCTGGGGGCAGAAATAATGGTATTTCTTCCTGTTTGCAACCAGCAAAGTCTTGAAAGCAGAGTCTCCAGACTATGCAATACTGCATTTCCACTGCAAAGCAGCAGGCATTTTCAGCCTGTGGAGCACAGTTTCAATGCTCTGATGGAAACATTGTGCTTCCAGGCCTTTTGGGCTAAGATCTGATAAGGTGCAAAGGGACTATATAATGTTGAATTTAATTATGAGGGGAAAAAGAATAAGAGAGGGAGATGAGATTTAGTAAAATGGATTGAGTCTTGCTTTCGTTTCCTTATGAACATGAACACTCCTCCCCACACTGGGACAGTGTGAGGAATACCCTAATAAATCCCAAGAAGTTACTGGGTACCTTTCACTGCCTGATGGATGTTTTTCGTAATCTGGTGGAGTTCAGCCTTTTGTCATTATTTGAGTCCCAAGATCAGTCCTGCCTTCTATCACCTCTCTTGGGAATAGACACCAGATTAAGATATGTGTTATGAACACCTTAAATTGGCGGTTTCTCCAGCCTCCGGTGATCCAAAGTCAACAGTAATAAGGAAGCAACATGCTCTTTGACATTAGTCTACTTTTCTCTCCATCTCAGCTGTGGTTTGAATCTGGGAGTATTAATATACTGCTTGCTAGCAATGGGTTGGGAATAGCTGCAGAACAGATTTGTGGCAGATACTCTCTGTTCTAGGCTACAGAGATTCCCTGGGGATTTACTTGCATCATAACAAATGCCCATAAGCATATTCAGCAGGAAAATGCAGACAGCATGATGCTCTTCCCACCTGGTTTTGTTGTAGTGGTTGTTTTCCAATTCTTTCCCTGGAGCCTACACAGTAATAAGCAGGTCAGCATAATCATTTTGTTATACGAAAGAGATGTCAAAATAATATTTTAAGGTGTCCCTGCACATGGCAGGGGGTTGGAACTGGATGATCTTAAGGTCCTTTCCAACCCAAACCATTCTGTGAGTCTATGGTTTTTATAAATTCATTAAGGGTGAGAGTTAATAGAAAATTTTCTGTATTTTTAAGGAGTATTGAATTTGTATCTGGCCTTATTTCCAATGTAGATCATTCAGCTATACAGCTTTCCCCAGACAGCTGTCCTTAAGAGAGACGCTTAAAAGTTGGGACAGCCTCAGGAGATATCCCCTGGGAATGGATTGCAATGGTCTGGGAAACCACCCTGTTTGCCACAATAGACACAGATTGCCAAAAGCATCTTTGACAGTCACAGCTGCTGTATTTTGGTGACAGTTAGGATGTTTCATAAAAGGGCAATTATGGATGCAGATAACTACTCTCATAAAAGAGCTTATGAGAGTAAAGTATATTTATTCTGGGGTAAAGGTTGAACTTGATGATCTTAAAGGTCTTTTCCAACTTAGTTTATGATTCTATGATTCTATAAAAATTATAAATGCTGGATGGGATCCCAAGAGACTACCTAATTCACCTTCCTGTTCTTAAAAAGCTCTGATGATGGAGATGCCATGGTCTCTCTAGGAAGTCTGATTGCTTTACAGTGCTTCACTATTCCCAAATCTTCGTTTGCGAAGCCAAGCCATCAATCAATCTATATAACATCTAACCTGAATACCTTAGGAGTCTGAACCCATGATTCTTGTCTTATCCAGAACTTCCATGAAGAAGAGACTGTTTCTTCTCTCCTTTTATCAGCCTGTGAAAAATGTTGCCATCTAAAAATCATAGAATTATACAACATTTTAGGTCAGAAGGGACCCCTGGGAATTACCTAATCCATCCTCCTGCTCAAAGCAGGGCTAACTTCCAAGTTAGCACAACACCATGTACAGTCGAGTTTTGAATATTTCCAGGGACAGAGATACCATAGTCCTCCAGGCTCCTGCTCCAGTCCTTAACCAGCCTTATATGATGCTGGGTTCATGCAACCTTTTCATAACAGGATGGTGTTGTTGATTTATGGTCATCTGGTGACCTCCAGCAATCTCCAAGCCTTTTTCTGTAGGACAGCTGTATTTCTAATTGAATAGACTAACTCCCTGTCTTGTAGCTGATTATCTCTGCTTAAGTCCTTCATTGTGCATTTGATCATATTGAATACCATCCCCTTTATTTCTGATCCTATTTCCAGTTTGGAAAGACCATTTTGAATTACAAGCCTTTATCATACTAGCAGCTTTTCCTGGCATGATGTTGTCTGTACATTCCATCATAATGCTCCCTTCTGCTGAAAATATAATACTCTATTTCCTTTTGTGGGTCGACATATAGGTTCATTTATTTGCACCTCTCCCAGAGCAATGACAGAAGTGCAGAGAAGAAGTCAATCTGCACTGGATTTTGCTAACAACTGGACTTCGCAAAGTTAAAACAGCAAATGGAATTGATTCAAAATCCATTTGAAGGTGATTCCAGTGTGTTCAGCATGTTTGAGATCAAGCATGAGACAAGTTAGCAGCAAAGACAATTTATCTGGGGGCTTTAGAGAGAGGAAGAATGTTTAAATTGATTTATTTAGAATTATCTGATTTTTTTAAGTTGTGGTTTGAAAGCTAGCTCTTGGTGGGAGCTCTGTGCACACAATGAGCATGTTTGGCCTTGAGCACATGTATCTGGTTTTAGTTAAACCAAGCTGGCCACACTCATTCCACCCTGCACATGATCTCATTCCATGCTTCTTGTCATGGTATCTGCACACCATCCAGCAATATATTAACAGTGTGAGTAACGTGTCTTATGTTGATTATTCTGTCACCAAGGGAGAAGTGTGTCTTGTCTGGTAGGGAACTCATTGTTTTGAACAAAGCTCTATACTTATGCTGGAGAAAAGTCAAGAGCTGCGCCTTGTGTTAGGAGAAAGAGCTGGGAAGGTGTGTGCTGGCTGTGTCTTTGGTAAGGCCATTCTGGGATTCAGACCAGCTACAACCAGAAGATTGTGGTTCCTGCACTGATGAACTCTCCTTGCACTGTGGAAAGGCTGCTTTCAGTGCTGCCAGCATGATCAGTTCATACTCTGTGACAGTTGGGGCACCTCCAAATTATCCTGTTAGTCCAAGAAGGCAAATACTCCTAACAGTCTTTATTTTACACTGAATGAAATGACCAGGTTGGTGTTACAAATGCAATGTGCTGTGTGTCAGCCGAATGGAAGAAATGGCTCCATGCTGCAGGGAGGAGAGGGAAGGCTTGAGAAACTTGTTCAGCTGCTCAGTGTTCATATTTGTTCTGTGTGCAAGGAATGAGCTGAAATCCATGCTCCTGCTGGGCCTGTTTACAGTGTGTACTACCCACAGGGCAAGTTTTCTGCTATGGTCATCTGTCAGATTGGAAGGGAAGGGTCATGCTAGTGGTTGTCATTAGAGACTGCATCATTCTTTTTGCATATTGACTGAGATAAACTCCAGCCTCACTCCCATCTGTGTGATAAAGGAGGTGCTTTTCTACAGCAACTCAAGTGTGAGAGCCCCAAAGCCCTTTATAGGCCAAATCAACTTCAGATTGTGCCTGGGAGCAAAGTGCCCCTCCTTTGATTTGGGGTAAAACTGAAGGACTGAAGGCTGAAGCTAATTGCTCTTTCTCCCATATGCAGTCCTCAGAACAGATTTTTGACCTAAACATGCCCCCCCCTCCCACCTCACTCCCTGTGCTACACTTAACTGCTCTGTCTTATTCTGATAAAGAAAGGGCAGGAGAATCTGGCACTGGCTCCTGCTCTGCTTGTGCTTTGTTTGCACAATTCACATTTGGCTGTTGGAGTCCCTGCCTCCCAGGTTCAGTCCTCTTTGGCTCAGTAGCAACTATGTCCCTGCAAATAGGAGCTAAAGGACCATGGGGATTTCCTGGCCTCCTGCTGCTGCTTTTTCTCTAGAGAGTAGCCTCTGACTCCTCAAGGACACCGCGGATCTAAATCCTCTCTGCCTCTCAGCTCCTTATATGGTGACATGAAGAAGTATTAGCATTTTAGTTCTGATTTGGATTTACCCTGGCTGTCTTCTCAACTGAAGAACTAGAAACTTTAACACCATAGGCAAACTACTTCTTAACCACCAAGAAACCATACCTTGGTTCATGCATGTGTGTGCTGTTGTCTCACCACTGTCTTACTGAAGACTGCATCACCAACAATGAAATTCCCCTACAAAACCTTTGCAACAGCTAGTTTGAAGCATTGATATTTTTCCCCTTCTGGAAGGAGTTTAAAGATACTTGTTTTTATAACAGCAGAAGAAAGAGGCTGAGATGGAGGGAGGGTGCCAAGCAGGCTGTGGGGCAGAACTGGCTTTTCTGGCAAGCAGCACACTAACAAACACAGAGGTGATGGTGGGCAGCTAAAGCAGGAGGTCACTTAGAGAGCTGGGGGCACTTAGAAGGGACTTCAAGGGGCTCTGCACTCTTGAGCCATCGCATTCAGACATGCAGGGAGTGGAGATAATGCTCCTGAATGGGGGGAGAGGTATCCTTCTTCATCCCAGAGCTAAATGCGTTTTGGTGACTTATCCCCACCTCTGACAGAAGGCACCCTACAAAAGAGGCAGAGCACTGAGCAGAGCTGTTTTTCTGAGTGAGGAAAACTCTTGTGTTTGTCTTTGGGAAGGCTTTGAGTGACTTTGCATCAATTTGTTGGAGCCTGGAATGATGCAGTTTTGTACTGGGTTAGTGAAGAGTGCTTTGACAAGGTGCTCTTGTGCTGCAGTCCAGCCCACCCTGCTGCAGGCTGCGTCCTCGTAAGCCCATCGCTGGATATAGTGAAGAGGGTGCATATAAGCATGAAACCATAAGGAAAGTAACTGCACTTAATGGCTTGAGATATATTTAAGGGCAGAAACAAGGGGTTATGGTGGCTGAAGGAGCTCCAGCAAATTTCAGGGCCTGCAGGAGCCTGATGTCTCTTCAGGGCCAGCTGCTAGCATTTAAAAAGGCATACGAGGTTTTTCTTCTCCTTTATCTCCCCCTCAGATTCCATGCTGATGAGACACAAATCCTGACAAGCACCGAGAGCTGCACCCCCTGCCACGTACCCCGGTGCCTTGTCAGCCCCAATTTTAAAAGTAACCCTAGGTTTCTCATCTTGTGGTGCAGGTTCCACCATATTAGCAGAGCGGCTGGGACTGTCCACACCAAGCTTGCCCACATCGACACCCAGTTCTCCCACTGTCCTCTGCAGCGGTGTCTCTGGCCCCCTCTGCAGCTCTATCAGTGGTAAGTATGATGGGATCCCCCAGTGCCTTTCCTTTGCCCCCCCTGGCCTGCTCTGCACTGCATCCCTTCACAGGCTCACACTTGTCTCTCAGAAGGACTCTAAAACCATAGTGATCAATAGAGTCTCCTGTCAGCTCCCTTGGGGAGGAAGGGAGAGCCTCTGCAAAGGCTATTTTCAGTCTGGTTTACGTAGAAGCTGCTTAAATGCCTAGACAGCAATATTTCTGCAACCCTTTTCATCATGAAAGGTCCCCAGGGAGGTAGCAGAGTTTCTGTTGTACGCGTAGCTCTGTGACTCACAGCTCCTTCTGGAGAGCTGTGTGGCAGTGACACGTTGCATGCTAGCTTAGACTGGAGCTATGGCTATGCCTACAGCCCCATGTTCCCGCTCCTCACACCTTCAATACCCCCCAAAGGAAAAGGCAGTACTGATATTTCTAATATGCCAATCAATGCCAGTGAGATTTAGATAAATGCACGTATACTAGAAAATGACAAGGTGTTCTGCAGCACTTTTAAAGCCCCAGGTACCTGCATATCCCAAGGCAGTGATGGTGGGACTTACCAAATCCTTGTTGTTGTCCAAACCAAGAGTGGTTTTCATTGAAGGTACCTACCACTCTCAAGTCTAATAACTGGTGACAGCAAACATGCAGATTTTTAATGGGGTTGGGGAGAAGAAAAATACAGAAATTTTCTCATTATCTTGCTGCTTCATCTGGCTTCATGGTGAGGCCTCGCTACGGGTGTGCTGTGAGCATAATTACTGCAGACATTCCTAGCTCTCAGAGCAATGCCCCACTATGAGCTAGATGCTGTCCATGCACGTACCACCCCACCCCTGTCCTGAAGGATCTACATGGGATGAGTTGCAGCCAGGTGTTATTGTCCCACATCTCTGGATTGGCCCTAGGAAGTGCTGCTTGTCTTAGGAGCTGCTGCCACCATGTGCCACCCAGCCTTTTGCTTTTCAAAGCAGATGGCTTGATCCACCCTTCCTGATTTTTCCTCCTTTGTTAATGTTTAGACAACGGTTTGAAAACATGAAACTGCTCTTTGTCCCTGCTGTATGGGAACAGCTGCCTCTTGGTTTGCCATACGTGGGCAGCAGATCCCAGCAGATGCGTTTCTGCTGCCTGAACCTTGGCATGTGAACCAGGGCTCAGGGAATGGGACAGTAGGTCTCTGGAAGGACCCCTGATCCTGGAGCATCCATTTCTGCTAGAGCATGGTTCCCCCCTCTGTAACCAGCTTCAGGGCAGAAATTACCATGGGACGTCAGGAAGGCTTTTAAGCAGGAGTGACCCTGTTCTTTGTGTTTCAGGCACAGCTCCCAACTCTCCAGTCAGCTTGCCTGAGTCACCCATCTCCCCGTCTGTCTCGGGGCCCTGGGGAGATGAATGCACCATCTGCTACGAGAACATGGTAGACACAGTCATTTACTCCTGTGGACACATGTGTCTCTGCTATTCGTGTGGGCTGAAGCTCAAGAAGATGGCCAACGCTTGCTGCCCCATCTGCAGACGGGCCATCAAAGATATCATCAAGACATACCGCAGCACTTAGAGCAGCGGCAGGTGCTGTGGTGGGGACTAGGCAGGTGGGGAGAAGACTGTGAAACAACACAGGTCTTGGTCTCTATTCATCATCCAGGAGATTCAAAAAACATCACCCACCACCACCCTGATCCCCTCTTCCATGGAACACAGATGAGACAAGCTTAGACGCTGCTCTTCTACCCTCCACGCAAGCCCTGGGGCTGAACTCCAGTGTGTCAGGGAAGCTGCGATGGACCACTCTCCCTTGTGGATTTTAATCTTTATCTCAAAAAAACAGCTGCTGCAGTCATCCCTTTTCTACACCATGCACAGCAGACAGGAGTCTCCAGTGTCTAGCAGGGACAGCAAGTGATAGAAGGTTTAGTGCTACACCTCCCCTTCCAGAGACACTGTGCATACGGAGGACAGCTTAGCAGAAGAGGAGAAACAAAACAAACCTGTTTCTATGTCCAAGCAGCCTGACTATAGGAAACTCCTTAGAAAGGATGGAGTGAAGCAAGCTTTGACCCAGCGAGGGAGGTGCAGCGAGCACATTCACAGCAGAAAGACTGTGGCCAGTGCAGAAGTGGACCCAGTATTTGTGAAGCAAAACCTGCCCCAAGCCTGCAGTCAGATGAGCAGCTCCTCAGGGCTGTCCCCTGCTGCTCCCAAGCAGAAGCATTCATGGTGGGTTTGGCAGCCACCATTGGCACTGGCCTTGCTTCCTCGCAGTGGTATCCAGCCACCTCTTGTTGCCATCCTGTTGCATGACAAGCGGCTCTCAAAGCCCACCACCACTGATTTGTGTGTGGTCTCCACGCAGCACAAGGGATTCAGCAGCATCTCTGCCCCCATGGGCCCGCAGCAGAGGGGGATGTCTCTGTCACCTTTCTTCCCCTGCCATCCAGACAGCATTTGTAAGGGAGAAAATAAAAGAGAAAAAAAAAAAAGAAACAAACCCCCAACCTCACTGGGGAAGAATGTATAAACCCACACGTCTGCGGGTTTCATTTACTGGTAACTTCATCACTGTGCTTCAGGACAAAACCAGCCGGGTGGTACTCAGCCCTTCACAGCCATGGCTGCCCTTATGCGTTAGGAAGAAAGGAAAGAAAAAATCCCAACCCAGCTTGAGGCCTTTGGTTTGTTTTGGTTGATTTAGATAAATCACCTTCCCTCCTGCCCCTGTTGGGAGCCCTGCTGTCCCCATGGTGGGTGCCTGCCATGACAACCTCATGGCTGCTGGCCCTTGAGCCTGGTGTAGCAGGAGCTGCCTATCTCCCCGGCCTTCCAGGGCCATGCAGGAGGTAGAAACAGTGTCTGATCCCTGAGGGGTGACCAGGCCTGGGGCAGAGCAGCAGTGGTGTTTGCCACACCATATTGCCTATAAGGTCAGGCTGGAAAAGGTTATGGAGTTGCACCCCTCCTGCAAAGCCTTTTCCTGTGCTGCAGCATATGGCCACTGATAGGACACAGGGCAACAGCGTGGCATAGGGATGAAAGCATTTAATGTGAACACAGTCACTGCAGGATGCCCCAGGCAGCAGGTGGGTAAAGGAGCACTCACAGAAGCTGCTCACAAGAGCACCTGGAAAAACATATCCTCACTTTGTCCTCTTAAGGAAATGACAAAAGAGGCTACTGGCTGGAGAGAGCATTGTAGAGCCTTTCTCTAAAGGCATCACCATCCCTGCAGCCTACCACAGGGGTCTGCAGCTACCCCCAGCCCATCCTGGTGGGCAGAACTAACTTGAATGCTGATATTCTGGTTACAGGGATTTACATTATTTCTTTGCATACCTCTCATGTACCCCCTAACCCAGCCCTGCCCTCCAGGCTGCTGTCGAAAGCCCTGGATCATTATGGGTCCTGTTTCCAGATGCTCTCACCGAGGAGTGGGAGGAAGCCTGTTTGGCACACGTCTGGGGTAGTCACAGCAACCATGCCAGCAGCAGGCATGCAGCCAGCCTCCAGCTTGCCCCAGGACAGAGCCATGACCCGCAGATACAGGGAGCCTGGTTCAGCTGTTATACAAACTCCCGTGCAAAGCTTTCAGAAAGAAGGAAGCGAAGGAGTGGGAAGGTGTTGATGAAACAGTGGATGTGGGGAAACGTGCAATAAGCAGCCTCCCAAGCCTTCCCCACAACAGTGGGACCGGTTCCCCCCCGCGCAGGGCAAGCCAAGGGGTATACTTTATTTTTCAAGAAACTCCATCCATGGGTGCCAGTGCAGTGGTGTGAATTCCCTTTCCACCTTTTGAATCCAGAGTGTTTTAATATATAACTGTGTTTGTTTTACTGTGGACCAAACTCTAGGAGTTAGCAGAAGCTGAAAACTCCCCCAGCATCCGAGCTAAAAAAATTGGGGTTAAGTCCTGCTCCTGGCATCAGCTGGCCTCTGGTTGTGAGCAGGGAGGAGGAGAGCAAGGCTCTCTCTGTGGAGACAAAAATAACAACAGTAAAAGCAGTAATAATAACAACAACAACAATTCTAACCTTTCGTTTTGTTTGACTGGTGTAGGTTCCCACGTACCTCCGTGTTCTTGTGTCATTTGCATTTCATTGCTTTACTTTAAGATGTTTTGTGTTCTGTTTAAAGAGAAGAATAACTCATTGTGCAGAATTGGATAACTGTGATTGTGAATAAAGTTGATTTAGGTATCCTGCAGCAGCATGGGTGACTGAGTGCTTACCACTTCCATGAGCGTGGCTAAACATGATGGGCAGTGCAGCTGCGAGAGGCTGAGGTAAGAGCAGCAGTGGTGTGAGGGCCTCTTCCTTGGGGGGGAGCCGGGTGGAGAGAGCTCAGGCAGTGCCTGTAACCACAAAAAAACCTCCCCACCAACAAGGAAGAGAAAACGTGCTGTGAGGAAACCAGGGACCATTAGGGGCCAGGTAAGACGGCTGAAGGTGGGGCAGAGCAGTAGCAAAACAGCCTGGTGTCCCCATCCCAGCTCTGCAGAGATCTGCCAGTCCAGCACCTGACAGGAGGATCCCAGCCCTGACTTGAGCAACATGTTGAAGAGGCCCACTGACAAGCCCAGGTCTGGACAAGGGAGATGCTGAGCAAGAGGCAGATGCTTCCTGGGCATGTATCAAGGGACACAGGGACCCAAAGGAGGTTTGAATTCTCCAGAGTGATGTCAGTTCTCCCAAAACCTAATAGCGTTTCTGCTGCAGGATGTGCTCAGGAGCACTCTTACAACAGCCATGTGAGATTTCCCAGCTTTTTCCACTGCCATCCTGAGGAGCTCCTAGCTGTTGGGACAGGGCAAGTTTGCGCATGCCTGTGCTGCACTCCAAGAGCCATTCCCAGCTCCTGCTTTCCCAGGTGCAGGAGGATCTCTAGTGAGTCTGGAAAGCCCTTTCTGGCCACAGCCTCCCTTCAGTAGCAAGGGATAGAGCTGCAAAACACAGACTCTCCTTAGAAACTGGGGCACTGACCTGCCAGATGTGCTGATCCCAAGCACTGCCACAGATTAGGACATGTGAAATGCTAATGCTTTGAGACAAACCCAGATCCTCCTCTTGCATTACAGGGCAACAGCACAGGGACGCTGTGCTTCCCCTTGACAACCCCAGCCTGTTCATTCCCTCCTGCAGCCACCATGGGCAATAGCCCCAGTGAGCTTTGCATCCTTTTCTGCTGAGCACCACTGGAGTCACCCTGCCCTGCCCTTCCCTTCCTTGGCCATCACCTTCACATCATCAAATCCAAACCAGATCTGCAATTCCACCATCGCTCCCAACCTATTCTCCACCAAGACCAACCGTGGCACGGCACAGACCTGTCCCGGCGACAAGGCATCCCATCACCGAAGCTTTCCCGTTGTTTCAGACAGGGACAGCCCGCAGACCGCGCTGGGAGGCGAGAAGGATGGTCCGAAAAGGATCCAGGAGCAGCAGCGCTAGTCCAGCATCGCCACCTGGCGCTCGGCTCCCGGCACGGCACACAACCTCTCTTAATGTGCGTGTGTCCCTTTTATCTCCCTCCCCGGGTTTATTTTACTCCTTTTCACAAATACTACAAGTACATATAAGTAGGACCAGAAATATTTAGCCTGAGTGCAGCATAAGTTTGGAAAATGGCTCTTGAAATAAAATGGGGAATGAAAGGAGCAACTAGCAGTGGTTACAATATATAAGGGGATGCATCAGTACACGGTGATTGCATCAGTTCGGAAAAACCCTTTCAATCCTAAGGTGGCTCACTATACACACAGGAGAAGAGGGGGCTTAGTTCTCAGGCACACTTGTCACTAAGTTTGTGCCTTAAAATGTCCAGGACTGTGTGCTGCCTTAGATCTATTTCTTGGCATCATTCAGAGACAGGAATGATCCCCAGGCACCACCCTATGCGTGACCCATCCTGTGCATTCCTACATGCCAGCACAGAGGAATGGCAAATGCTGTGCCTCCAATGAGAGCTATCTCATCTCAGGGCCTGGGTGAGACTCATTTCTCCACAGCATGCTTGTGAAGTGCTACAGCACATGGTGAAGCCATAGCCCCGTGCTAAAATGAGGGATACACTCATGGGAGGTCATTCTCTGCTGCAGGAACAAAAAGCTGAGGAGGGCCAACCCCTTTCTGCAGTCCTGCTTTTGAAGGTGGCAGCCTGGCACTAAGCATGACCCCTTTTACCCACAGATCTTCAAACTTAACAATGAGCAAGTGGACAGCACTTCATAGAGGGCTCCTACAGCTGAGTTGGGAACTGAAGTGCTACAGAACAAGCTCATTTCCTCTCTACTATTACATCCCCTATTACAATCCACTCCCCCATTACATCCCCTAATTCACTGCCTTCTGCACCCCCAAGACACATCCTGCATAAGGAGCAGGGATCCAGCAACCTTGCCAGGATCTGACCTTACTATCCCATGTTCAAGCACTGCCTGCTCTGCAGCCTGAATACAAGGGTGTTAAGGGCTCATTCTAACTTGCAGAGCAACCCTTTTAGCACAGAACCAAAAGGCCACTCCTGCAAAAGGATGCTTTCCTTGTTATTTTGTATTGGATGCCACATACCCTCTCCAAAAAACATCCTGTCAAAGTGTTGTAAACCTTGAGACCTTACTCAACACAGATAAAAGGTCTTCATGATTGAGGGCAGAGGTGAGCCATCCATAAAACTTTGTGGACTAGAAAAGAGACAAAAATACAGCATACAATAACAACTCAGGACCAGGGACAAGAGAAACTCCTTTATCTGTTGAAGCCTAAGCCGAAACTTGCAATTGCATGTAAACATAAGTTGTAAGTTATTCTGGGCAGGCTAAATTCAGTGGCTTGACAAACACAAATGGAATTATAACAGTCCTGCAAAACTGGAAAAGAAACTCTCATCCCAAAATAAACCAAGTGGATCACAATTAAAAAGGTCAAAAATTTATTTTTCCTTAGGGCATAAGAGGCAATGTAAACAAAATACCAACAAACAAACAAAAATCACAAGTCAATTCTTACAGTCTGCAAGCATTTGAAGACAGAGTACCCTTTTCCCACCTCCCCCCGGAACACTGCAAGCCTGCTCAAATGTTAACAAGCAACAATTCTGGACCATGAAGGTCCATTGAGTTTTGACATATCCGAAGTCGGGCACTAGATTTCTCGTGTAAGAAGGACACTGCATCTGTTTTACCAAACACTGTTAAAAAAAAAGAAGTCCAACAAAACATAAATATTAGAGACAAGGATCAGATTTAGCACCACCTTTGGTCCAAGCAATCAATGAACTGGGAGATGGCAGGTACAGTCTGTTCAGCAAGTCCTTTCTGCCTGAGTCTTTGAAAGCATTAGAGGTTCACATTGCAAGAACTTGTAACAACTCTGAGAAGATGGCCCTCAAACTCTGACAGTCCCTTACAAGCTCCCCAGGTCCTGTGGAGAGGAAAGGATCATCACTGTGCAGCAGCGCACAGTGCCAGCCAACATCACTCAAAGCGCTTGTCAAGCTGAGCTTGGCCTGGTGGTACATGGCAAATACTGTGCCAAGGGTCTGATCCTGCTTTGGCCTGCTAGACTTCGGGCATGGCTGAAGAACAGGAGGAGCAGTGACAGTGTGCATCCTGAATTCCCCTTTCCATTAGCATTTGCCATCCTCCAAAACCCAGCAGACTGCAGCAGGGTGTATGACAGCAGGTGCCTGGAAAGAGCTGAAGTTGCCTAAACCCAAGTTATTTCAGCATATCTAGAACATGCAAATCAAGCTCTTTTACTGAGCATAGTTTTACTCCAGGCCCTTTTTAGGCTCATCTTTTCCCCAGACAGACATGCCCATCACAAATGCAGAGAGGTGTCACTACTGAGCTGCTGTGCCACAGCACCAATGTGCGCCAGGATAGTCACAAGGATAAGTGACAATCCTGGCAGAAAAATGAAATTCATAAAGCACCTAGCAATATTTTACATTTATTGCACTCCCACCTCTACAAGTGACCAGAACTCAATTTGTCTTTTCTTTTCCTCCAGAAGTTTAGAACTTTTTGAGCAGTCTTAATCAACCATTATTAAATGCTGTTCAATTCTGAGATAACATCAGCTCTAATAAATGCCTAAAGAGAAATGCAGAGATCTACTTTCAGGCACAGTTTTTGCTGTTCATGTTCACATGCACAGTTGTCCAAGACAATGTGAGTTTCTCATTGCGTTGAGACACCCGTGCAGAGTTTTCACCTTTACAGGCACAGACATGATAAAGAGAAAGCATTTGGGCATGGCATGCAGCTGTTCAGCAGTCATGGAGAAGAGGGCAGCCCCTGTGTGCAGCCCTTGTCCCACACAGGGCAGCAAAACCCTGACCCAGCCACCCACACCGGTGACATGAGCAGACACAGGTTGATCTGGTGATATTCCACCCCTCATTTACTGCACTTGGTCTGCAACATAAGCATAAGGACAGCTCTGAAACCAGTTCTGGACTGGACACTAAAGTCAAGTAAATCTGCAAGTCTGGATTAGGAGGAAGCTAATGCTTCATGCAACTGTTTCCCCCCATCACTGTCATATCCAAAGCAAATTAAAACAATGTGCTACGATAACTTCACTAATTCTCACTGATGATATATATGATAGAGATGCATTTCTATTGTCCCAGTCACAGAACCAGGCCCACAGTACCGTATGTGTCAGCTAAACCATCACAGGTCCCCAGATGATCTGTGCTAGAGCTGAGGGACGTTTCTACAGGTTCACTTGGCAAAAAAGGAGAGCTCTGTTCTCCCCATCAATAATGCATCTTTAGTGTTGGCCCACAGAGAAGTTACTTATCTTTGTTAACTAGTACTCTACTCTGCATCAAATCTACCATGTTTACATGCAGACTCAGGGACTGGTCACAAAAACGTCTTCTGTCTTCTGCCAGTTCAAATAGACTGGGGCATCCGACCCCTCATTAACAACAACTCTTGTCATCGATGGCAAAAGGGACTGTTAAGTGCAAAAAAATGTCATTTTTCTGGGTTTCAGTTTTACTGGGATGACTGTGAAAGGCAAAATCATGCATGTGATTTCCTTTCCTAGGAAAGCATCTCAGAGACCCAAGCACATCTGGACCCTTGCAGTTGTTCACTGTACAAACAGTTTTATCCAAGTGGTCACCATCGCGAGTTCATTAAACAAAAACTGGACAGTGCATGAGGCTGCAGTTACAGTTTCTGTCTGTAGCTCACATTTGCTATAGGTATATTAAGGACTGATGCCATGAATTTCAGAATACCTGTCAGCTCTGAAAAAATCAATACTTTGCCAAAAGCTCTAACATTTGCATGATGAACAATATTTGCTCCGCGATGTTCAGAGGAGCGGGATCAGAGGCCACAACAAAATATGGTCCAAAGCTGTTACCACCAAAAAAAAAGGGGTTCCCCAGACTCATTTTCTTCCTCTCTTGGCTTAACTTGCAACCCAAACCAAACTGAATGGACTCCCGCCCATAAACTCTCTTAAAAAGAAAAAGAAGAACAAAAAGGAAAGCTCTCAGTTATTCCTTTGCACATATACTGCCACAGAAACCACACCAACTTCTAGGCTTTTCCCCACACAGAACAGACAGAATGGTTCCCATGTTAAAAATAAACCAACCAAATAAAAAGACGACAAAAAAGCGTCACCAACTTGACCACACACACAAAAACCAGCCACACGTTTCTCTATCTCTGGTCACCGACATACTCTCCCAAGCTCCCACCAGGTACATTCCCACCACCTAACCACTAGAAAATGGACTGCTACACCAACACAGAAATGACAACAGCATCTAATATTCAAGGTCACATTGAGAACATCAACCGCCTAGGAAACCCACTGCAAAACCTCATTTAGACCAGGCCTAGATCAATTATTTATCAAATTTGGCACAGCAAAACCTGTAGGAGTTTCCAGTCCAGACGCATGCAATTGCTCCATTAATGGAGGGGAGCACAACTGCTTGAACTGATTTCAGCCTTCATTCAACAACAGGTTTAGGCTCTCTGTAATTGACTACCCACCAATTCCAGAGACAATTTGGGCTAATTAACAGCTCTAGAAACAGCTACAGATGTAAAGATCCAGCTGAGCTGCTTTCAACACCCACCTTGAGTTATCTGCATCTGAACTTTAGCCTAAGCAGCAATCAATCAAACTGCTGGCAAGACTTCTCCTGACATGAAATCCGATATTGAGTCTTAACTGAGGAGGCTCATCTGCTTGATTCTCCCCAAACACTGCAGACAGAGTAACGAGCACTGCTGTCTGCAATTAAATCCACAATAAAGGAACAGCACTGATGTCATGAGGCTAGCCAGACAGCAGAAATGCCCCTACTCTGTACACTATTGACCCTGCAATACTCAGTTTGGACCCTCAGTACAAAAAAAGTCATTGTAATGCTACACACACTTTGCTTTTGCAATACTCCAGGTTTGAACTCATCATGAGTAATGAGCAAGTCTTTTGAGCAAGCCTATTCAGTGGGCTGCAGAAAAATTCCTTCTAGAGACTGGAAACAATTATAACTCCCCCACCCCCAAATCCAAGGCAGGAAATAGTTAAGTCAGCTATTCACTGAAATATTTCATTTTTTAAAAGGTTTCCTTTTAATTCCTTTTCTATTATTTTTTCCAGTTTACTGATTGTTACAGGCTAAGTTCCAGTGACTGCACTGTTCTCTTCTGGCCTGCTCCTAGGGGACAGAAATAAACTGAATCTGGATGCTGAAGGGGATGCAGAGTCAGAACAGAATTTGGTGCTTCCCCCCCGCCAGTCTAAATGCCAAGGGTGATGATGGGATTTTGTTTATTTATTACTACTTCCCTAGGGACCCAGAAGCAGTTCAAGAACAAGCTCTTAAACCACAAAAGAACTGTTTGCACAGAGAAAGCTGCCACAGTGCTTACACGTCAGACATCAAATACAGCATCACTAACACAGCTTTGATATCTGGGGAAGCCTGAAATAGTTATTTTAATTTTAAATGTTGTATTTTAAAAATTCTCCTACAGTGCCAAGTGATTCTCTCTCCCCTGTTTTTCTCCTCCACCAAGCAGGGAGCAAGACTGACGTGTACCACTGTAACCAAATAACCCTGAGCATCAGGGGGAGATCACTAAACTCAGTATTTACCCAGAAGTGCCATGAGCACAGGATTGTTTCACAGAGGGCCAATGCAGGCAGACTTGGAACAGCCACCCCTGCCCGCTCCATCAGCTGAACCTCAGTGTCTCTAAACTCCCAGGCACACAAACTGCCTCAGTTACAACAAACACATAACCTATATTTGTCTTCCTTAGGTGGATCATTTGCTTCAGAAAACAGATTGTCATAGTATATCATGGAGTGAAAAACTTCAACTTTTCCCACTAATGTAAAAGCCTAACACAGAGCAGTGATGTATTAAACCCATCTATACAGAGAAAGCACCTGCAGTGTCAGACCCAATAATTTATGGCCTTATTAGAAACATATTTTTCCTCATATTTTATCTATCTCTCCTCTGCCAATATAGTTACCTCTCATTTATTTCCAAATTATCAACATAATTCCCATAATTATTTTGATTCAGTAACAAACAGGAGTCTCAACTCAGGACAGTAGTGGCTTATGCTGACAAGAACAGGTCTGTAAAAACGCCAGTGTGAAGCTTTAAACCAAATTTATTTATTAAAAAAACAAACACAAACCAAAAAAATTGCACTCTCCAACTAGAATCAACGCTACCTTGATGCGAGAACAATGAAGAACATTGTTAATGGGACCAGCCCAGCCCTGACATTATAAAATGGGAGAAACTAATTTCTTCTGCCTACGCCGGTCAGGCCCGCAAGCAGTGCAGCACAGCTTTCACTCCAGGAATCGCTGCGGAGCCCCAGCCCTGATGTGAGGGCACCCAATAAAAGAAGATCCCCTCATCATTCCACCCTTGGCAATGCATGCACACCCCACAAAACTGACCCCCCAAAGTAGAGTTATGGGTGACTCTTTACAAACATCTGTGCTTTGCTCCAAGTTGGGTCTAAGATGGAGGAAGAAAAGCAGCACCAGCAACCTACATCCCAACCCAAAGTCAACTGACTGTGGGGACTTCTGGATACGGCCCTATATACAGTACTTTATTTGAAAGTTACAGACACACACAACAGACACGACTACTGAGCAGCACAGAGGGAGAGAAAGAGAAATGCAAGCACTGGGCAGAGCTAGCAGAGGCCATCAAACAGTTCAAGTGTGCAGACACATTCCTCATGCATCGCTGCATTGGTGGTCCCTGCTTCTACCAAGCAACTACAAGCAAATGAAAATAACATAACTTACACAAACATTTGCTCTCAGACCATCCTACTGGTACTGTTGACATCTATCAAACACTGCATTTATACACAGCACTTTGCAATGTGGCTAAGTAGCATCTACAGTTGCCAGAGAAGGAGCTGCCGGTGATGGGAAGCCACCAGCAAATAGCAGCAAAGCTCCAGTTGGTTTCAAAAAGCTGCAAGACCTGCAGAGAAGTGGATCAAGGCATGACAGCACCAAGGCTTAGCAGGCCTGTGCACCCTTTGGAGGTGTAGAAACTGAGTGCACGGTGCTTGCTTTTGCTGAGAACATTCCATGCTGAGTGCCCGCAAGACGCTTTGCTCCGCTGCGGGTCTTCTGTCAGTGTAACTCTACTGATGCTCATGGGCTTCTTGCCAGGTTAGACAAGAGCATGTGAAAGAATTAGAGTTCTCTCTTCAAAACTAAATGCATTTGTAAAGTATTAGAGGTTTTAAAAAATTCATGTAATTGATACTGTTTCAGTACAGCTGCAGAATTCAGTTTCCTCTTTGAATGCAAAGGTCTCCGGTAATATTAATGCTTTTTGACAAACTTAAGAACAGCAGGACAAAAATTAAGCAGAAAGCCGAGGTACACCTCCTCTCCAGTGACACAAGCCACAGAAGATGTACTTGCCAGAGCTCAGAGAATCAAATGCTCTGGCTTTCACATTTCTCTTGCATCTTACGAAAACAATCCAGTTTTTCAAAGGTAGTAGATTTTGCTGCTACCTGGAAAGTCACATTATTTTTGACAGATGGAAGTTCTCCTTCCATTCAAATAGAATTTAAGACAAAACCTCTTTTGAAGAGCAAGGTTTCTGCCCAACTTTATTTTGGACCTGAGTGATCAGCCTTTGCAAGCCAAGAAATATGAAACCAATACCCAAACCAGCCGTGAAATTCTGCAGGTGAGAACTAACCAGATAAAATGGGGACTTTTTGTCTTAGGTTAACAATAGGGAAGGAAAAGAAATAAGGAGCTGGGAATATAAAAATATTCCCACAGCTCTTGCAATAAATACAAGTAACAATACAGTACCAAAACTTGGGACTGCACCAGCAGAATTATTTTCCCTTCTGAAGTTACCATTGATTCCAAAGTGTAACAGAGAACATAACCAGCAGAGACATACCAGAAGAGAGCATCATGCATGGATGGCATACACAGTGTTTCAAGCATAGCTCAGAAGTCCTGTATTGACAAAGATGTTAATGCACATTCTATACATAATCCTGGTAACGTGCTGCATAAGCCTTATACTTTCATTAACAGGTGATGATTTTCCATGGAAAGCAGCCATTCCCACCCAAACCACCCAAGCTATCCTGTCAGTCTCTATCTACTGAGCAGCTATCCTGTCAGTCCCTATCTACCCAAGGGTCCTACTCTCATCCAGCCATCCCCTCCCCTGCATTTCCCCTTTCCTTAAGAGTGCATGAATAGAGAATTGCAAACTTTTCACACTGCACGTTCCACTCCAAGTCCTGGATGAGGGGCCTGTTTATTCTATGAATATTGCACTTATCCACTCATTGGATTTGTTTTTTCTCAAGAATGCAGAGTATTTGGGAAAAAAATAGAAAAAATAGTAGGATACAACACAGGAAAATATGAGTTATTAACAAGCTAGCTATGAAGATCTAAAATTAAATAGTACAAGTTCTATTCTGTTAATACTAGTAATATGAAAATAATGAATGCTTTATCAAATTCCCTTGTTTTTCATATAAGATAAAAGCAGTAACTTTCTTTTAACTGAGGAAAGCAATGAATATATATTACAATAAAATACGATTCATTAAGATCTGAAAGTGATGAAAACAATTATATAATGCCTTCGTCAAACTTTATAGCACTGTAACGGAAGGAGTCTTTGGGGTGAGTATCCACAAGGGTAAAATCCATTTTTTAGCCATACCCGTGCAGATGTGAAATTCCATATTTAAGAGTAAATGTGAGCCAATTTCAATCCTTCATTATTGTGCGTGTGTACATTATTGTACACACCGATTTTAAGGCTTCCTGTCAACACATCAGTTAACTATCCTGACATGTGCCCATCATATCTTTTATCTTGAGAAACGTGGCTTGCAAAGGATGAGCATGTATGACTATACCCACCCATTGCAAAGCATGAGAGAAAAAACTATTAACAGGAATTGCCTCCCACAGGGAAGGGCTGCTGATAAAAACTTACGACTCTTGTGTTCTGAGAGGGTAGACAAGGGAAACCAGGAATTAAACTTTTCAGGCATTATATAAACCTCAATAACGAACTCAGAAGTGCTCATTATTATTAAAGTTGCAGTATACAGCAAGACACAATTTTCACATTCTTCAATTTTGTCCTCTGGCATTCGAGTTTGGATTTTCTGCTGGTCCAAATTCAAGACATTTTGGAAAGCACGGACAGCGGGTGAGAGCAACGCGGCGACAGCAGCTGCCTCTCCCCCCGGAGGAGGGCCCCCTTCAGCTGCAAATGGCTTTGCCCAAGCCCTGCAGAGCTCTTCCTCTTAACAATCTGGTTCAAGAATAAACCAAAAAAAGAGAGAAATTTAAACAGTACTGTTGATTTCTGCATTGAGTGTTCACTGAGGTGTACGTTACATTTAAATATTGCTCTTGATCCAGTGTCAGTTCTGACAAATTTAGTAAAAAAAAAAAAAAAAAAGCTTAAGGCGACATTAACATTTGAGAAAAGACCTAAACCACTTCTAGCACTACACTGTCCTCTGAGGCACCCTGCCACGTTTTCCTGCCCTGCAGTCAGCTTCTCTGATTTAGCTTAAGGCCTTTCACTCTGTTCACAGCTAACAGTGGAAAGGGCTTGCTATTTCAGGTATCAGGGGAGCTGACCAAAACTAGCTGCTCACTGATGGAAAAAGGAATTCTTTTCCTCTCAGTTGGAAGAATAAAAAGAGATTGGTGAGAGATGCTGTGACAATGGTAAAATGGGAGGGGGAAAAACTGCATTGGGGGGGTATTTGCTTTAAAAGTGACCTTTCAAACACAAGCAGTCAAAACAGCCACCAAATAAAGGGAAGCCCAAGCCAAAGCTTTCCCACCAGGCTGTGGCAGCCCACATTCATTTCTAGCATCAAGTAGGTTGTTTACGCCCTATCTGAGGCAGAGGGAAGCCACAAGTGTGGCTTTGCAGCCCATCTACAGGTCCTGGCCTCTTCTCAGAGGGCCATGAAACCTTTGAGATGTGAAAAAGAAGCAATTGAGCCATAGGACACTGGGCTGCTGCTTAAGAAAACCCTGGCTGCTCTGCAGGCACCCTCACCCTGTGTCATCCCCTGCACTGATGGAGTTCAGCAAACCATCTCCCTGCAAAAGCCAGAGCTGGAGAAGCAAGCCAGCAAGGTGGAAAGGGAGTTGCGGGACAGACTGAAAACTGTTACAGAGTTGGCCTGCATTTCACAGGTTAATGTGAGGATCCGCCTGAGCCTGTGTCCACCAGGGACCAGCCTCATGCAAGGACGTGGCACCACAACTGTCTGCCAAAACCAGCTCTGCCACCCCAAACCCTGCAAGGACTTCTGCAGTTGGGAGCTGCTTTGTGCTCGACTTTGCTGGATGCGGGTGAGAACCCCTGTGGTAGTCAGGGCTCTCCCATTTGTGTGCTGCTTTCCTCTCCCTAGGTAGGGGATCACGTCACACCACACCATAATTCAGAGAATTCAGTGGCTCAATGCAGAAGATCTGGGAGCTGTGCTTTTACATCCCTCCGAAGAGATGACCTAGAGGGAATATCTTTAAACAAAACTTTAGAATATTTTAAATAATAAGTTAATTCTTAATAAATATGTGCTTCAAGAAAATGATAATTATATACTGCACCTTTAAATAATGCACTTATCTCTCTGCATTGGCTTCCATTTTGGTTTCTTTTATTGTTAAAGTGCATTAATTCAAAATAATGAACCACTTCCTCATCATTATTGTTAAAATAAATCACAACAACATTAATACGAGTCACTAAGTCACTACTATTAGTACTGCAATCTAGCAGATAACTCTATGTATTGCTCTATTTAATACTGTCCAGCAGAAGAATATAATACTTCTATTATAATCTCACAACAGCTCCAGCAGTCTTTTATGGCTGCTACCATATTAGTACAATTAAAAATAGGGAGAAGTATGGGAGACAGGGCCACAATGCCTCAGATACACATCCAGTACGCTGTACCTAACTGGATATATACATATACGTTATATGGCAAGACATTAAGGTATGAAGAGGACCCTGTACACTGTGATAGGAGCTGTTGTGCAGATACACCTCCTTCTCCTGCCACCACAACATAAAGGGATTCCAATTGAACAGCCTCCCTCCTGACTTGGATGCAAAGAGCTGCTCGAACCACAGCACTGTTCATAGCCAGTAGTGGCACTTGGATGTTGTTTCAGCTACCAAAAGGACACCAGTCACGTTAGCTGTAGGTTAGCTGTAGGCAACTCTCTCAGTGTTACCAGGGAAATTAATAAAAAACCCAAACCACAAAAAAACCCAACAATAAAGACAAGAACAACATATAAATTGTGTAATTTTTTTTTGGCAGAGAAACATCCCCAGTAACACACGATATTCTTGTGCTATTTTACTCAGCCCCTTGATCCCAGCTATTTTTAAGTCTTTATATACCTTACCTTCTAAGCCAAATCGGTTTGAAATTCTGTTGGAAAAAATGGCATGTATAATTTCATGTAAACCAGTAGTGAAATGGTCTGCCCCTCCCCCTAAAAACAGATCTGCAATGCTGCCTATTATTTAAAGGAATTAGATACTGATCTTGAGTGATTAACAAAGCCATTTAACAACCCCCCAAAAAACCCCATGTCTTCCACAAGTACAGTAGGGATGTAGGCAAAAGACTTGGCTACCTCATAAATAAAATATATTCAAAGCCTTTTTCAATGGACGCCTCTTCCATTTCCCACCACACTATCCCTACCATGTGCCATGTTTCAAAGCATGCGTTAATAAAGGCAATTAGAAATGGAATTAGAAGAGGCAGCTTCCTGGTTAGATGCGTTGTAGACCTAATTCCTTTGATATTAAACCTCTGAGCCTGAGAAGCCCAGGTACACTTTCCAGTACAAATGTACATTTTGGATTCAAGTGGGAACAGAAACACATATTTGGCTCCTCCTTCAGTTTTAAGTCTCCCTCGGTAAAATGAGACCAAAAAAAAAGTAAACCCAAAACACACAGAAAAGACAAAAACAAAACACAGAAAAAACAATTCCCAAAAAATATACAAATTAAGGATGTGCAGACTGAGTTTGATGGCTTTTTCCCCCCACCCCCTATTGTAAACACTGATGTTGCAGAAGGTCACGGCTATTTCTGACTAATACCTTGGTGGGCCCTGCCAGCAGTCAGCACGCTTGAATTCGGACCAGATCACAAAAACGAGAAGTAACACATTTGACAGCTTTGTCTTTAGTGTCTTAAGGGACTTTTGAACATTTTCATATTATGTCAAGTTTTGAGAAGAGAATTAACCAGGATCACCTGGCAGGAGTCAGGCACAGAACTAAATATGGAGTCTACAAAGTAATCAACGTGCTTAAGCATGGGGTTTGTAGGTTTGTTTTACAAGCACCAGTAGGCATTTCTGCCCTAGAACACCTGAAATCCCAACTCAAAGAACAAGACAGAACAAAAGGAAACAAAAAGCCCCCAACCAACACCACCTGATTGCCTTTTCTGGTGAGTTAGCAGTAACAACAAAACACAGCTGAAGTCAAGAGACCAAATCTCTCCACGGTGAAAAGGCTCCAACTCTGGACCAACCAACTGTTGAGAATAGTAAAAAAAGAAGTGAACATCTCCAAAGGATTAGAGTCCCTCTGTGTTTCAGAAACTTTCATTCCCTTCTCACTGCAAGTTGTGGAAATGCATCCAGAACTCTTGGGTATTCCACATACGGACAAGAATGAGGAGAAAGGGAGCCAAGATTGTAAAACAGAGTTTGGCACAAAACTCCCCAAGTAGATGCATGTGTATTTCTCTCTCACAAAAGGCACACATTTGGTTTCCTATCAATAATGGGAAAGATGGGATATCATACCCTGTTACACATACAAGATTATTAACAACTTCACAAAAAGGCATTTGACTATGCTGCATCTTCCTCATAGCTGTTTACAACATATTAGCCCCACAAACCTCTCCAGAACACAGCAGGTTTGTCCTCAGCATAGACTCCTCTGTCCCTTTGTACAAACTGGAGCACAGGAAAACGTCTTTTTGTGTAGCAATTGTTTTTTTCTTTTCCACATGTACACAGCAGGAACAGTATAAATTAGGGAGGTTAAAGATATTGCAATATTAGTTCTTTTTCTCCAAGTAATTTGAGGGCACCCAGCCTTTGAATGGCTTCACACCATTCATAATCTGGCAATACCACCAGCCATTTGGGTTCCTTTCCAGGACCTCCATGCAGACACCTTCTTGAAACCCTGCAGTCTCCTCATCCCCTTCATAGTCTGCAATGGAAACATAGATGTCCTTGAGATTGTTGTGGATGAACTGGGATTTCTCAATAGGCTTTGGCCTGACTGTGGACACAGGAATCCCATTCCTCTGGGTAGAGAGATTGGAGGTGTTCTCTGAGCTCTCTGTACTCGACCGCTCAGGCTGCTTTCCCTTCGCATCACCAGGCTGTGACCATGCATTGCTAAAGGAGGAATTCCGACGGACGCTCCTGAGATGATCCGTAGTTGTTAAAGATTCATTTCTGCGCAAGGAGCACGACAGGTTGTTATCCTTTGGTGGTGGAGACACAAACACTGACTGCGGCCGGACGGCAAGTTGCTTCACACCATTCCTCATTTTCACTGGTCCTGATGGCTTTGAAAAACCACCAGGAGGTTTGCTTGGGATGGGTGGTGTTGAACGTTTGCTCTGGTTGATGGTGTTCAAAGCCTGAACCCTCTTCTCTATCTTCTCTAAACTGTTTGACTTGTTTTCATTTTTCCTGTTCCTGGCAAATGAGGCATCAGTCTCTGCTGATGTGGTTTCCTGCTGGTTATCAGGGAGAGCCAAATAATGGGAAGGAGCCCAGCCTTCCATGTCTCCGTATTTCAGGTACCACCATCCACTGGCTTGCTTTTCCAGCACTTCCACTTCTACTCCTGCTGGGAAGCAAATTTCGGAATCCTGTACCTTTTGGTATGAGTCAGTGGTCACATAGAAACATCTGGAGCCATTTTCTTGCTCAGTTTTGGCTGTATGGCTAGAGCAGAAAATGCCACGGGAAGGAGCTGTAATGATATCAGCCGAACCCCTCCT
>JANHGB010067039.1:0-11056 GCA_026283785.1 Coracopsis vasa
AATCTGCATATTCCACTGTTTATAATGTTACAAGATCTAGTCTCGTTTTGAACTGAAGTTTTCTATTCTTGCTGACTTCTCCGTGCTGAGCTTTTTTGAGGTAGGTTTTGGAGAAGGAAAGGCATTCATAGATGTCTCTAATTTGCTTTCAGGAAAAAAAATAATGTAGACATGTTAATTTAGAGAAAATTGTCTGGTAAAAGCACATTAATAGGACTACAGCATGAAATTTGGGATCTATACATTAGGATGAGCTTACTGAGAGCTGGCAAGCAGGCAAGAAAAATAAAAGATCTGGGACTGATTAGTGTTAGGATTGAAGACTGACTAGTTGGACTGAGAATAGAGGCTAGTATCACCTGAAGAGCTCAAGCGGGTCACTTGAAAGTAGGAGCTGGCTGGAAAATGGGAAGCTTCAAGGAAGCTCAGGCAAGTGAAAGAGAAAAAGAAAGTGGGGCAAATGGGAATGGATGGTCTGATTATTGAACAGGGTATCAAGAAAGATTTAAGAAGATTGAAGAGAGATCATAGAAGAAGAACTCAAGTCTGGGAACAAACACATTTGTATCCAGGAGTGTAAGGCATCTTACACCGCAGCATGGTTTCAAGCCTCATCTGAGGAAAGAGTTCTGTTTTCAGCAAATATCTGAGAAATGCACTGTATCCATTCTGCTCTTCTATTGATTCCTGTAAAGGATGAATATCCCCTAGGGTTATCAGTAACTTTGCTAGCTTACTTAACAGAGTCGTGTGATGGAAATGAGTCACCAAGCACACTTGCAAACCATGTGGATGTCAGTATAATTTCTTATACTGCGGTTGGATGTATTTTTTGTTAACAGTTAGCTGTAAATACTAGAAAACTGCAAATTTTAGTCGTTATTTTAACATATGTTTCCAGTCTTAATTCAAGCACAAAAGTCTGAAACTGTCAGTACAATTGTTGTCCCCAAACCCCTAAATTAGTTTTCATGCATTTATGTACCACAATTACAATAAGTGAATATAATACATGGAGACACAGCCCTTTGCACCTTCTTGAGAGTATTATTTTATTCACTGACAGAAAAGTCGTATGTGCAAGATATAAAATTAATCCAAGACTGTTCCTGGATGGATTTAATGAAGCATGGAGGTGACTATATTGTTTCATGATTAAAAAAGGTTAGGAACTCATTGGAGACAGATTCTCCCCAAGATAATATTAAGAACTCCTCAGGTAATGCTGTAGCAGTTTACTAGCTGCCATTTCTTGTGAGTGCTCGTTGAGTTTTGAGTATGTCAGTTGTTTAGTTCTTGAGGAAAAACCCTATATCTCATCTGCAAAAAATACTAAACTAAGGATAGAGCTGTTTTTTGAAGAGACAAAAGCTTATATGCCTAAAGTATTATATAGAGGTCTTTTGAAAGGGAGTTCTAAACAGAAACAGTCTTAATCGTCCTTTACCTCAGTTCTCATTCAACAAAATAAGGACAGTAGTATTTTTCAGACATTGCAGAATGGTTGGGATTGGAAGTGATCTCTGGAGATCCCAAAACCCCTGCTCTGGCAGGTCACCTGGAATCAGTTGTCCAAGACTGTGTCCAGATGGCTTTAATTCCATAGAAATGTTCTGAAAATTAATGGTTTTTTGAGCATTTGGTTACTATAGTAATAAGCACCACTGAAGAACTCAGGAGGAAATTGAGTACTATCCACTCTGCGGAAAGCAACAACATGGAACTAGCAAAAACTATATTATAAGGCACCCTGGAGAGCATTGGCTGATTTTTGTGTTTTTTATTCTATGACCTTAGTAATCCTTTAGTGCAATTTCTATGTTTTTGTTTCATAAATGCTCTAGTGGCCAAGCTGGCTAGTCCTGACTATAAAATACTTTATTTATTATGTTGGTGCTTAAGTTACTTTATATTCAGGCTTTGTGAGAATTCTTGGAGTGCTTATGCATAAATAGCAGACAATGAAATACTGCTTTCCATAACATCTTATTTGTTATGTGTGTAGCATAAGTATTGGTCAAGTGAATCAATAAACACTGACTACAGGAGCTCTCGTATGAAGAATATGAATCTAGTAACCACTCATGCTGTATTATTTGAGATTTCAGCCACTTTGATTCATTCTCTTTCTTTTCTGTTTGGCAGTATATTTCTGTAAAAGCAGATGAACTTTTTCCTGAGGAATGTGATGGGAAAGTGTTTAATTAAGATCAAAATAAACTCTGTACCCTACTTCTCTTCAGTTTTCATAGCTTCTGTTCATTCAGTGCAAAAAAAAATATAATTGTCTCTGCTATTTTAGCAGTGTTCTGTGAATCAACATAAGGAAAGCAATAACACTTACTAATCTCCCTTCATGTTAAAATAAGGAATATATAAAACTTGAACTTCTAGCACCTTGCCCTCTCAGATATTCTTGCTTGCTGCTTCTAGCTATATTTCTGGATTTTCAGGTATGGATTTTTGCATCCCCACCTCCACTTTAGCTGTTTAAGGAACAATGATTTGAATTCTGCTTTCTGGCCCTGAACTGAATCCCTACTTAGCTATATAGTTCTCTAAAAGAGTGTTTCTTCTATTTTATCTTGTATTAGACATGTATTGAGTTTTGTAGTCTATATTAATACACTTGCTTTAATGTCTTGAAGTACAAATTAGAAAGTTAAACTAAGTAGGAACATATCCATCTCCATTTTTACAAAACTTTGTTCCATTTGTCTACATTTGCTGTAGTCTGTGCTGGAATATTTTGAGGGATCAGCAAGATAGGATAGACAAAAAGAAAGAGGTTATTTTATAATATGGAGTTTTCTTTTTGTGGCTTATGGGGAACTGAGAGGCAAAGCTATATGAGAATCACGAATATATGAGGAACGGCACTTTAATGTGTAGGTGACACACTTATTTCCTGTGTGAGATTCTAAGTTTTTTATAGATCCAGACTATCACCAGATTCCACTTGATGTTACAGTCTCGGTCATCACATCAGGGCAAGGGACATGGCTACATTAAGAGGATGATACCTATTTCCTTCCTTTTAACTAACAGTGTAAGAGGGTAATGGTCAGTGCAGGTAGATGGTCATTTAATGGGGATACCAAATGGAGGAGAAAATTGAGGGGGTCTGGGTTAATCTACAGTCTTTTTCTTGTCACTGAGGCAATGAAAATAGGAGTTGCAGAATCTCAAGGTCATATTTTCTCCATGCAGCTCTACACTGTTTAAGGACCAGAATAATAAATCTCTGATGTTCTGAAATCTCTGGTTTTGGCTTCCATTCAGCAGCCATCCATCTAGGAGATGTACAGCTCAGATCACCTCAATATCTGAATGCCTTGCATCCTTAATGTATTGGTCCACCCAGAATTCCTGAGAGGCAGAAAAATGTTATTATTACCCCTATTTTAGAAAAAGGGAACTAAGGCAGAAGGGATAAAAAAGTCATAGAGAAAGTCTGTTGAGGAGCAAAGAGTTTAACCAGTCTTAAAAGTTGTAATGCAAAACCCAAACCATCCTCCACCTATCCTAATGGAACATACAACCCCTACTACAGTAAAGACTCAGTTGTATTTTTAAACATTTGCTATTCTTTGAAAAAATATGAGTAACTTCTAAATGTTCATACATTTTTCCTAGCAGCTGTATAAAGATATTCTTGTTTTCCCTGTTTCAAAACCAGACCTGAAAATCTTGCCTATTCATTTGCAGGTTTTTGATCTCTGTGTGTGTGTATTATTTCAGAGCTCCTTCACAAATTCCTTTCCACTCATATAGCTTAACTGCTCATTGTTTCCAAAGCAGACAAAATCTTGTTCACATAGAATGCAATCAAAACATTTTTCTTTTAATTTGGTAATCTGTCTTGAGACTGTTCATTCAAAGTAACATGTAACAGTTTTTACACTGTTCTAATCTCCTCTTCATTATACTCCATTATTTGGACACCTACGTAAATTACTATCAATTTATTATAGTCTTGGTACTTATAGAGATAAGGCAGGCAGTCAGCTGTGTTTGTCTGAGAAGGCTTAGAATATAGTTCTTCGTGTGACTGGAACATAATGGACTACTATGAGTCTTGTTTCTTAAGACAGGACAAACTGACCTGTGGAAGGGAGCTCCTCTCCATGGGGATTCCAGTTTGACAATAATTGTGTGTTAAGTTGGGGATAAAGTTAAAAGAGTTTAAATTTGAGCAGGAATAACCAATGAAGACTGGGATTTTCTTCAGATTGTTATTTTTGCTCTGGACTGCACAATTATCTTTTCTGGTGAATTAGTTTGAGGTGTGTTAGATTTGGACAGGTACAAATGAGACCTGGATTTACTCTATTGAAAAGAAAGATGGAATATGCTCCAGACTATGTAGCCCAGTTTTACTTTCAATACATAATATTTTGCTACAACACCAGAGCTTTAATTTAGGGTTTCTAAAAGTGATCAAAGCAACCTGCTTTCTACTATTCTTTTTGTGTTATTTACTGGGTTTACATAATATGTATTTTTTTTCTTGATAGTCAGATTTGTTCTCAGGTATTTGCTGGTGGCATTTTTTCCATTTTGAGTTACAGCTAATTCAGAGGTTCTTGGGGAAAAGAAAAGTCTAAACAGTAGGTCTAGCTCTGTTCATGGTCATTTGCGAAGACTGTAATGAGAACAGAACTTTACAGAAATGGAAACAGAACTTTAGCATCATCAGCATTTCATGGTAATTCCAGTGTTATCTAGCCAATGTACTTCTGTCTGCACTTAAGAAGAACACTATAAAATTTGAATGGCTTATTTTGTTTTAAAAGAATGTAAGAAGAAAGGTTCTATACCATAAGTTTCCAATTGTTATAATTTTCAACATTATTATTCCCTTTATTATTCCCATAGGTATTTCTGGTGAAACTCTTCAAGGAATCTTGGGGCAAAAAAACATCAGAATAGCAGGACAAGGTAAATTGTGTTTTTTCAATTCTCAGAGCTCTGTTTTAAGACAAGGAGTCTTTTGAGACCTGCATGGTTTTGTCTGCATGACACAGCACTGTCTGGCTACAGCAGTAGGATTGAGTTAACTTGTTTTGGAACACTATCCCATTTTCCAGGATTAAGATGTCCCAGGAAAGCTGTCAGCCCCATTGGCCAGGATGACACTCATAATGACAAGTCAACATGAGAGGCTTTCCAGATCACCTTACAGACCCATAAGGGTTACTTCCTAGGCAATATGGGACAATTTATGAGAACATTTGAGTTTGAACAAGACTTATTATGGGATGTTTAGTGGAAGAAGCAAAGACAGGGAAAAGAAGGGCTCAAAGTGGTTGTGGGGTGAGCAAGCATATAATAAGGGGATAAAAGGAGCTGTAAGGGGACTGCTGGATAGAGTACATGTCTGGCTATGCCCTCCACATACATGAGCAGTCTGGTCTGTCTTCTCATCAAACTCCATTTCTAAATTCTTTACTAGGTAAAAGGGTGTTTGTTCTGCATGTGTATGTATGTATGGGGGTCTGAGTGGCAGCAGCCGGAGTCAGACCATGGCTCAGAGTGGTCCATATATCTGCAGTGCCAGCAACTGTAGGGATCAGAATGAATGCATAGAGATAGCGTGGATGCACAAGCCACTGTGTAATTGTTAGTGAACATCTAGCTGGACTATCCTTCAAGTAGAGTTAGAGGCTTGAGAGCAAGATATCAAGGAAAACCTAAGTCTGTGCCAGACACTAGAAGACCAGAGAGTCTGAAATTTGACAGAGGGATCAGAAAGACCAAAGCCAAATACAGGAGGAACTGTGGGGTCCAGGGGTCAACTGAGAAACCTATTTGCATATATATGTGTGTGTTTATGAGGCAAGGGGAGGTGAAGAATCAAGGTGCCAGGTCCTGAATACACTGTTTAAGCCCTGATACTGGGGAGATCTGCATCACACATGTAATTATTTTCCATTAATGGATCATCATCCTGATCAGCCAGAGGGGGATAATAGCATCAGGCTGGTTTATGCCATCTGTGTTTTCATGAGACTTTAATCTGCATGGCCAGGTGTGTTTACATGTGTATTATAGGGTATATAGATACCAGATTTGGCAACCCCTAACATTTCTTCTTATTATTTGCTTTGCTGTATAGTCCAGAAGTCTTTTTTAAAGCCTAATATGTTCTTTCAGCAGTAAGTATATGATCAACAGTTCAAATGCAGTTTGCTTAATTGTGAATTTTTAAGTGATGTTCCTAATTAGGAATCTACTTTCTAAATGCTTCCTCTTTGACAGTGACTGGTAATTTGGCCATTTTATGTAACGGCTCTCCATTCCTAAGAAAGCTCTCTATAACAGGCACATCAATGCAGTTATTCATGACAACTCTTTCTTTCTTTCTCTCTCTCTGCCCTAAATCATAGGTTCCTAAATTATAAACATATAGTTGTGTATTAGGCTACAGGGGAACTATTCAGGCTAAATAGCTTTATATTCCAATCCTTACTCAAAAGGCATTGCTATTCTGGAATATACTCAAGGCTGGTTAACTGCAATGGGGCTGGCAGCAGATAAAAAGCAAACAAATAATGTTCCTTATTGAGTTAGGACCATTATCTGGTTTTCCACTAATGCAATTTCACCAAGTTAAACTGATTTCTGACAATTGAAAGGAGAGAAGAATCAATGTCAAGGTCCCACATTGCTCTCCACAGCTGGTAATTTACAGGGGAATGTGAATACTGACACAAAATCTCCCAATGCTGTAAAGGTTTTTTGAGATCATGGCCAAAAAGTGAAATGGGACTTCCCATGGATGACTAATGGGTATGGCTTATGGAATTAAACCTGGTGATGGTGATAAAGTTCGTTTGTGAGCAGACTTGCATTGTTTGGTCTAACTTCACATCTGCAATAAGCTGTCCAGTGATATAGTCAGGCTGTGTGACTTCCCTGTTGTGTTTTCAGGATGACTCATGGTAAAGACCTGAAAGATAAAATAGTTGTTCGAAAAAACAAAGTAAATGCATTATTTTGTTTTGTGGAAAACAGGCACTAGAGCTTTGAGTTCTTTTTATCATGCATCTTTGAAGAAAATTTTATGAAAAGAGTCCCAGGAGGCAAGAAAGTGACCACAAAACAGGAGAGTAAATCTCTTTCAGCATATAGAAAAGAGAGCTGGAAAAGCTAAGGATAATTTCTGAAATAAATTTGCACTGATAGAGTGGAAAAAATGTGGAAATTTTTTGAGAAAAGATTGATCACAGAAACAAACATAAGTGAGTAGTCTGTGGATAAAATATAATGCCATAAAAGAAATTCACTAGTGAGAATATACGTCCTTGAATATTATTATTACTATGACTACTATTATTATTACTACTACTACTACCAATAATAATAACTTAATTGATTTAGCTGAAGAGAAGGTGTTACTATGAACAAGACTGGCTGCAGCCCAATAATTTCCAGTTAGTCTTTGGTGTTGTTATTTATCTGAATAGTCCTTCAAGTGTTTTCTTTTCCTTAAGTAGGTTGAGAAGACTGAACTTTTCATGCAGTTGGATGTATTCTGTCCTGGTTTTGTTGGAAAGGTCAGCTAAATTTGGTTGAGATCAAAGCAAAGTGTACAATATGACTGGTAAAATAGGAATTGAGATTCTAAGCTGTCATTCTTTATGTTGCATGAGTTCAAAGATGACAGAAGTCAAGACACTGGTCATGACATGAATTACTTTAAAAGAATTGTGCAAAATATACCCTCTTCCACTGTGATGCAAGCTAAAAATAAAAAGAAATTTGCAGGTTTAGGACTTAAGCCTTTTACAAATGCTATAAAATTCTTCCCGATGTTCTTTCTCTGTCAGATGCTTTCAGCCTTTCTGAATTTGATATATTTCAGGAGTATTAACAAGATGTTTTTTCTTTATTTTCTTTTCTTCTTTTGAGATAATGTAATATCTCAAAAGATATTTGACAGAGCTGACCAAGGAATAAGGAGAAATTCACACCTAGTTTTACAAATGTTTCTTTACCCTTCCTCTTCTTTCTGAAATTCGAGAGCTATCTAAAAGATCTATAAGTAGCTGAAAATAACACAAGGAAAAGCTTTTACAAAAGAATCATTGCATTTTTTCCTGGCAATTGAAAAGAATGATTTTTAGCAGTGAAATTTCATCGGCACTTAAAAATCTTTAGTTCTGAGACCCAGTGAAACCCAGGAGTTGAGAGTATTGTGTTCGAGGCTTTACTCCTACTCCTGCAGTCCTGTTTATGATATTCTTATTGTTCTTCTTTTCTCAGATTACATGGCATGGATATATATATATTAGTATGTAGGTTGTAAATAAATTTTCATGAGGAATTATATCAGACTTTCTTCTGGTAAATTCCAGTGGGGATGTGAGATACAAACCAGAAAACCATGAACCTCTCCCTATGTCTTTGCTAGTGGAACATAATTTATCCTTTATTCCTTTTTTTATGAGTTCAATAATGTTTTACTAATGATCATTTAGAAAAATATAAATAAATTACTCTGAGGGAAGAAACACTGTAATCATCATTTGTAGCACAGAGGGAGAGCAATTCCAGACTTCACTGTGCTAAGTTCTGTGTAAACCCAAAGCAAAAAAGATGTTCCCTGTGCTAAACTTGATGATTAAGTATAAAAGTATATAAAATAAAATCTGTGTTACCAAATACTTGAATCTCACTGTTTTTAAGCAAGACTTGGTGAAAAGCAGTTTCAAGGTAGATCTTGACAATCTTAGCCTAGCCGGCTCTCTTTTATTTCTGGTTTGTTTATATCCTTCTTCTAATAAACCACAAGTGACACTTTGTGTGAATTTGTTCTCTGGAGCCTCATCATTTGTGCTGTCTTTGTTACAGTGGCTACAAAGTGTTACACTGAAGGTAGGTATTGATGGGGATATAATAAGTTTTTTAAAGGACTGTCATAGATGTTAGCGAGAAGAGGCTCAAGACAGATGAGATAAGGACAAAAAGTCACTGTAGAAACTTCATAGAAAAGGAAAAGGATTTCTAAAGTGCTACAGATAGGTTTGCCTCACTCTAGAAACGAAGTGGGTTAAGGATGAGTGAGGACAGTTGCCTCTTTGGGGACACAGATGGAAACAAATTAAACTCTAACTATTAGGAGGAGATAGGAGACGAAGTTACCCACAACACAGTAAAACTGAGAGGATACCGTTCTGCTGCAGCTGCAGCATAGCTCTTTGTGAAATGCATACTCCCATCTCTGCTTATGAGCTACTGGATTCAGGTTGGGAAATGTTTAATTAAGGCAGTAATTTAAAGATCACTGCCATCAGGAAAAACTCAATTTCTGCCCCTTCCACAATCGTTGGAGAATTTCTTACTCGGTATTCCTGAGGACTTGGCATCCGTCCGTGCTTTCAGTGTTGTTCTCTGTTATGAACCTGTTACCCTTTGGAGAGAAGGCAGAAGAGATTGTACAAATTTACCAAAAGAATGGAAAGTTGGCTTGTTTGTTACAACAGGTGCGAGCTATTGCACATAACTGCAGCATGTAACACCCACATGGTAGCCAAGAGAAAATAGCTACTCAAGCAATCAACATGGGCAGGCCTCTAAATAGCCCATTCTGTCCCCTAGTAAAAGGAAGGGGGAAGAAAAGGCAAGTTGGTGGGTGTTATGCTGAGAAAGGTCTGTGCAAGGAAAGACAGAAGAGAGGTAAGTTCTGTTATTCAACTGTTAAAGACATACATAATTAAGCTTTAATAGTTTTGATTTTCATTGAACTGCTTGTTGTAATAGTATTTGGTGTTTGTAATTAAACTGTAAAATTTGTTGCTATAAATAAGACTGCAGATGAGGGGTTGGACCTCTTAATTTTCAGATGTCCACAGCTTTATTGTCAGAAGTAAAATTCTGTGCAGTGAGGGAAAAGTCCAATTGCAGAGAAGTTTGAGTTCTTCTTTTGCTTAGACGTCCTTGCATACATTTAAGTTACTTGTGCTGACTCACTGGCTGTATGTGTTCCCCTGTGGTTGCCTCTCTGCACAGGTGTTTCTGTATGCAAACAGTATATGTAACATCAGGTATTCTGTTTAACGCTGAATGTCGGATTGGAAAGCAATGTAACTGTGACAAAGTAGGGAATATAATTTTTCATGTGATAGTTATTGGAGGTTTTTTTCTTCTCAGTGCTGCTTGGTTTGATTACCCATACTGAGACTGCTATGAGCCCTCTACTTCTCTGTAATCAGTTTCTGAGGTGCAGCCTTTGAAGAACAGATAGGGTTATGTGCTGATTTTGTTCCTTTAATGTCTATTGGCCCGGTGCAAGTGGGAAATATGAAGTCTGGGTGCCTCCTCTGAAGACAACTGCTTACAAGGTCTTCAAGGTGTGGTTTCGATCAAGATACCACTTATGCTTCATTTTTCCGGTGTCCTGTAACTGCTTGGTCCTAAAATCCAGCAAACTCTTGGTGGTGAACTTTCCCTAGAGTAAACTCGGAAGGGATATCCTAGTGACCAGAGACTGTTTTAGAAATAGTGTAGGATCTATTTCATATCAAGAGTAATAGCAGATCTGGAGAGAGGAGTTGGTGGGGTGGGTGAGGAAGATGCAGCATCAATATATCACTGTATTGCTCATGATAGAGCCCCATTTCAAAGGCAGTAAGGAAAGCAATACATCATGAGCTGACTCCTGAATTTTCTCTGTGTCTCTTGTGTTATATTGCCTGACCCCCAAAACTGCTGATGTATGCTCTTCTGAGATGCTGTTTTCTTCCTGAGTTGACCTGCTTCCCACTAGGAGTTTAGAAGTTGTGGAGTAGTTCAGATTTAATTAGAGCTTGAAATTCAAGCAGAGAGATTTAGAAGCCTGAGTTAACAGTACTACAGTCTATTCCCTCTAAGATTTTGTCTGCAGGTTGATGGGATAACAATATAGGTGACAAAGAAAAATGTCATATAAAGCTAATTCAAATAGGCTTACATTTCAGTCTGGGAACTAGTACTGCAGGTTACAGTTTGCAACTCAACTTGTAATGCTAAAACTATACACAATAAAAAATACCAATATCTGATTTAACAGGGG
>JANHGB010067043.1:0-12331 GCA_026283785.1 Coracopsis vasa
ATCCTCGTGGCCCTCCTCTGGACTTGTTCCAATAGTTCCATGTCCTTTTTATGTTGAGGACACCAGAACTGCACACAATACTCCAAGTGAGGTCCCACGAGAGCAGAGGGGCAGGATCACCTCCTTGGACTTGCTGATCACGCTCCTTTTGATGCAGCCCACGATTTACTTACGCTTTCTTAAAACTTGTTCCATAATGGTTTTGCTATACACCTCTCTCATTCTACATTATCTGAAACAATGGGGGGGGGGTAGAGAATAATCTATTCAGTTTCTCTGTATTTTCCATAATTCGTTATGTATTTGTCATCTCCTTCTGACCTTTTTTTGCAAGATAAAGATCAACTCAGCTTAGTTTTGTTAACGCTATTCCATACTTTTTAACATCTTCTGTCTAGGTCTACTATATTCTTCTTTAGTTATTCTGAAATGGCTACAGATTTAGACAGTATATTTAAAAATACTTTTGTGATTTTAACCTTCCATATAAAGTACAAAATCTCCTGGACCCTGTACTAAAAGAAAAAGCTATTTGGGTCTCTATTTTTCTGATGCTGATTTTCTTCAGCTGCTAAAGAATAAAACTTGCTACTCCTGCTGTTTAATGAATATAGGAAGAACAGAGTAAGACATTGTAACTACAGGGCTGGTACTGTTCAGAGTTTCAAGACAATGTTATCTCAGAGGCTCTTTCTGAGCCACAAACCTGACAAACTTTCCATCCACCTGTCAACATGACGGCAGCTTCCACTTCCTAAACAATAAAACATACAATATTTGTTTCTCTAATGCTAGCTGGCACTCCAGGATTTTCATGAAAACAAAACAAAATATACAGATTCATTAAGGCTTGCAACAAACTCTATTTGCTTAAATTGCTACCCTTTCAATAGGCCTGATGTTCTGACGCTTTAATCTTCATGATACAATCCATTTTGTTGAACTACGTTTTCAAAATTCTCTTCTTCCCATTCCTTTTATTTATTTCTATATTTCCCAGATCCCAAATATATTGAGAAACAGCCCCCACCCATCGGCCAGCTTTTTCACCATAAGCAACAGAAGCAAATCTGAGTCACACAGCAGGTTCCCTGTACTGCGCAAGTTTCATGTTAAGGCCCTGGTCCTGTTCCTCATGACCCCTAATGTGCTAGGAGAAAGCTACTTTAGAGATCTAAAGTACACATAAATCACATTTACTGATAACTCATACTCCTGGCTTCTGATTAAATCCCCAATAATCCTAATAAAGCATCGTGGATCACTTCTAGACTGATGCTTGTAGATGTTACAAATCTGTTCTCAGCTCAGAAATGGCTCTAACAATTTCATGACTTGACTAAAAAAACCTTAACCTAAAATTAGTGCTCTGTGAGTGGGCATGCCAATGTATTTTTAACTTTTTTAAGAGACTAAAAAAATTCTGTGTACCAACCTTAATCTTTTATGGCTAAGTTCTATAAAAACCACAATAAAACTCACTCTAACTGATAAAAACCCATACGCACACCTGCCGCAAATGAGTTTGCGGACTGATTACGATTGCACTTTGCTCCATTTGCCTCATTGCATATTTTGGATGATAGCATCCTTCTCTTCCATTAAGTAAAGCTAGTATGTGCCACCCTTTCCTTTCACATGGGACAAAATTTGACATCAAGGACTTTCAGTCTCTGAGGTGCAGTTATCTTTAAGAAAAATCAGAGCAGTGGCACAGTTCAGCAACTGATAAAAAATGTGACCCAAGGCATCTGCTACAGCCCAGGCAGAGGGGAGAGGGAGCTAAATCTAATCACATCCCCTGTTTTCTGGGCACAACCCTCTTTCAATTTCCATTTTGCCAATCCCATGGTTGGCCAGTATGGCTGTCTCCAGAGCCACCCGCAACAGCTAGAATATGCCCTTTTAAAAAACCTTTTTTACCTGTTACCCTACACAAGGGTAATCAAACTACAGCTCACTCTTCAGGCTCCCATCCTTACTAAACCAGAAAGGACAAGAAAGAAAAGGATGACCAAGAGACCATGAGAATGAATGCATATGCAGAGAACTACAGAGATCCAAAACTATCAGCGGTCTGGGGAGCAATAAGAATTATATGAGAACTGCAGAGGTGCCTGAAGACAAAACTAAGAGAGAGAGAGAGAGAGAAATTAGTGATGGAAGGAAATCAGAAGAGAAAGTGCTTTGGGACACAGAGGATGATGAGATAGGAAAAGTTCTAAGAAAGGAATCAAAAGAATAATTTAAAGATAATGGATACGTGACATTTCAGAATATATATTCCTAAAACCCAAATTGTTTCTGTTCTGTGGTTAAATTGATTAAAGTTCTGTGGTTTTATAATTAAAAAGCCACATTAAATACACACTAATGATAACAGTGGGGAAAGAATCTCATCATCTGATATAACATAAAATCACTTGGACTTTTACATTATGCAAGCTGAATTTAAAATAATCAATTCATAATGGTTGAACTATTGCTCATTAACTGGAGGGTAAGTCAGGCATAACTCTTTATTGAACATTATTTCTATGAAGGTATGATGCTTATGAAGCTTGACAGTGGTTTGGGGATGCATTACTTTTCTGTCCTAAGTTTCAAATGCAAACAGAAGGATACATTCTCTATTCTTGGGTTTTATACCACCACCAAACCCAATATTACAGTGTTTGTAAATCAAAAGCAATAGAGAAGTCCTTAACAGATTTAATGGATTTAAAGGATTTAATCCTTAACAGATTTGTCACATTTAAGACACAAAAGCACTGCTTAGGGTAGCATTTATTATTAAATGCTTTTTGAAAGCAAGGTAAGGGTGAAAACAGGAAACTTTTCACATTGGAATATCACTTGTCATAGAAGGGGTTTCTCAAAACCAGAAGTCTGGAAGCACTTGCAGGAGTTCAGATTTCACTGATCTGGAAGATTGTTCCACAGCTGAATCTTTACAACCAGAAGCATTGTATCCCCAATTATTTCAGCATTACTCCTGGGCTTTGCTAACTGCATTGTGCCAGAACAGCACACCTATGGAATAGGTCACATTCCAACTCATTATTTCAACTGCAAATGCCTATATAAATTTTTTTCCTGCATGGTCTGAGTGAATCAGTGCTATAAACACTTGTAACTCTTAATTCCTTGGGTCCTTTCCACGTATAGATAATGGATAAATACTTAAATATACTCTATATTTCTGTACAAGAAAAAAGAGCAGACAGTTTGCACTCTTACACATTCAGTTCCTGCTAACTGTAAAATAGGTGATACTCTGTTCGCCTTGGTGAGATTTCTAACCACGGTATTTAATCCAAACTATAGATAAGTAAAATATTACCTGCAGATGAGAATGCGACTATAGCACATAACTACAGCTTCAAACATTCATGCTCTGGAAATCACATATGGACTGGTTTTAATTTAACTTTCAATTTAACAACAAGAAGAACTGAACTTTCAAGTGAAGAGGTACAAAAATGCAAAGTATGATTACATTTACATTTTAATGAGATAAAGGATCTTGAATCAAGTTTACTTAGACTATCTACCTAAGGTTTTACAAAGATGAGAGAGTATGTGCAGTAATAGAGGTACCCAGTGAGTATATGGAAAGTAGAATATTCGTACAAGAAAACTTTTTCCCCCATATACAGGAAATGTGAATGTGCCATGAGGTACTATGCTATTTTCCTCTAGTAAACTACATTTCACTGTTTAAACTACTTTCTTAGTACATTGCACAGATTGAAGGAAAAACTGAGCAGATACACCAATCAAAGCAGATAACACTCTGTTAATCCACTTAACAATTTAAGCTGCACTTGGCCTGATAGAAGAAGTGTAAATCACAGTAGCCCAATTAAGTGTTATGCCCATTTTATCCACTGGAATCAGGCCTCCAAGTGTCTTCTTTTTCAGTAAACCTCAGTAAATTTGAAAACATTCAAAAGATAACAGTAGTACTACACACAAGAACAGCTTTCCATATGTAAATCATTAAGTATAGAACTCAGTTGAGAATACTCAATTTTTCTCCATAGGAAGCAAAACCATCCTTAACTTTTGCACCCATAGATGACACAATTTCTAGGCTTCAACAATCTGCATTGGACTTAGGTTGTCAATCTGAAAGTAAAAGATTTAATTACCCATTTCCCAAGAGGTAATGAAAGAGATTTAAATTTTAAATGTATTTTGTATAGAAGAAGAACAGGATAAGCCACATAATGAGAATCTGCCGTGATACTGTATGGATCCTCATCATCCTGCCCCTGCTGCTGTCAAGACTGCAGGTGCAGGGACTTCACAACAGTTTCTGTACTAACAAGGTATGATTATGATATTGATTTTTCATGGGGGTACTTATAGGAGTAAACATTATTCAACCTATGTCAGAGTCGCGAACTAAGGTCAAAATAATGATTTGACAAATAAAGCTTGCTTGCAGCTGACTGACAGCCTACACCACAAGTCATGAAGCATATTCACGAGAAAGCTAAACCCTTTACTCTTCCAATCCTGCTTTTTGTTTTCCAAATGATATACAATCAGCTAAAACACTAAGTCAACATGCTTTTCCTTTGGAAATAAAGTTTGGATAGATGACTTGTTCCAGGTTTCTCTTAATCCTAAGGCATTTGAAACTCCTTGTCATCTATACTTTATAAAGAGTGTTCTGTTCTGTTTAAAAACGTTTCACACGTGGTTAACCAATGCATATTTTAGTTGAAGTCTTTGTTTAATATACAGATAGCCCACACTGTCTTATGCTTTAATAAAGGGATGTCACTAATTTAAAAATCACATTAAGCTGCCAGAAAACTTTCCATGTATTAGAACCTCATCAAAGAAAAAAAAACAAGAAATTACACAGAAGAAAGATTTGAGGAAAAGTATTTCTATTTTTCCAGATTGAGTACTTGAGAGTTGATCAATGCTTGTGTTTTGTTCCCCCACAGCAGTCTCCCCTTTGTTTGGATGGATTTTTATCAAAGCATTAGAAAGAAAATCACTCACATGGTGACAACAACAACACAAACCTTGAAAAGGAGACACAGGAACATGCACAAGACCCAAGATTTACATTTTCTTCTATAAACAGATTCAAAATAGACTGTGTCACTTGAAAAAATCAGCAGTGTAAATTTACGGCTTAAAACAAAAAAGCCATAAGATTAAAACAAAGGGGGCTTTTTGTGCCAACACATGGTAGTTCTCCCATTAAAATAAAAAGACAAATTAAATACATGCACTAGTCCTCCTTATATTGACTTTATTTACCCCACCCACTTATAATTAAGAAATGTAATGGAAATAAGTTTATCTACAGAAGAAAGAAACAAAATTTGGTAGCTGTTTTTTAACCCTTAATAAAGGGCTGTCTCCATACAGCTGACAACTGATGAAGCTTACGCCAAGAGGTGTTGAACATGCTACTCGCATCTATAATACCTCAGACTCCTTACAAACTGAGATAAGCATAAGCAAGCTTTAGAAGAGGCTTGCATAAGCAAAAAAGAGGCTTGCATAAGCAAACTTTAAAACCCTCCTGACTTCATGTCCTTAGAGCCTGGGCAGTTAATTGTTTTAGTTAGTGATTTATCTTCTCATAATGAGCAAATGTGAGTCAAAACCAGACTTCTCTGTAGTATATCTAAGCCAAAGCCTTTTACCTATTAACTTACCTCAGCTAGAAACCCAGTACTTAAGTCTATGCCTTTGCACACAGTCATTATCAGTATTGAGGAAATTAAACAACTTAACATAAAAGCAAAGATTTCTTCCAAAACAGTGAGTCAGTTTTAAAAACCCAGGATCTCACTGGAAATTAGTAGTTGCACGACTACAAGGCAAAATTAACACACACCCACAGTAAACAAACAAAAAACACCCACCCAAATGCAATTAGAGAAAATAAGGGTAAACCCCAGCGATTAGTCCACCTCTCTCTTAGAACACCAAGTATGATAACTTGGTTTTATTTACCTATTTATTAGAAAGTATGCATAAATCAACTCAAACTGTTCAGTATAACTAAACGTGTGACACTGAACTAAGGCAAGAAGTGGAAATTGTCAGATCTCTGTGGACCATTATGGAGCATAACAATTTAAAACTGTTGAGCAGCAGCACCACATTGTTTACAGTGGCTTTCTACATTAACCAATAGCTTCATTACGAAAATTACCAACCTGTCACACTTAACAGCCCAACTAACACATACTCCAAGTTCAGAACAAGTTCATAGCACACGCTTAACAGAATATAATATAAACACTGAGCTAAGCCTAAGTTGTATTCTCCTGGAAGTCATTTTATTCTAAGAAAGTCAGAACACCTTTTAGGAAATGAAACAGAGAAGTGGTGTCATATCTACACACTTGGAAATTATACAGGTGAACATTTGAGGCAAAAACACTGTGTAAGACAATCAAGAACTCTGACATTTATTCTAGCTCTGATGCTTTGCTACGCATGTTCACAAGACCCTAACAGCATTTTGGGAAGATACGGACATCACTCAACAAGGCATTATTCAAAGAATAAGAAGCTAGTTGTAGATGAAATAACGTGTGTTATGTGTATGTATTTTTTTAATACAGACACACAAATATGAAACAACAACATGCAATAAGCTTTCTTAAGTGTTCTTTTCTCATAAATGATTGGCTTCTTGTTTTTCTCTAGGAAAACTGCGGGCAACTGGAGTTTTTCTTATCCAAAAACATGCAGCAGCATCTTAACGACTACATCTGCACTCATATGCAGAACAAGCAAGGAAACAGATGCTGAAGCATGCAGAGCAGCACACTTGCTAAATGCTCTTCCCTCACAAAATGGAGCTGTCTTATCCACAGTCCATTTTGGGATAGTCTCTGGTCCATGGCCTTCCCTGAGCTGTGGCTCATTTGAACACTGCTGACGCTGGCCAAAAGCATGCCAAGGAGCCCACCAACAATTCCTCAGTTCCACAAACCTGGGACAGCACTCAAATTCATGCTCTAAGCCCGCTCACACAGTGGATACAGACACAGCTTTACTTACCCCAGCGAAGGTTTTGCAAGTCTCAGAGAGCCCACCACGTTTGTAATTTCCCTGTTTTCCTATGCCATACAAGTATTTAGGAAATTATTTCCTTGACAACAATATTTATGTTCATGAAGACAATGTAGACATTTTTATTAGAGCAATGACTCAAGAAGCATAAATTATACTTTTTTGTAGCTATGGCTACGTTTTGAAGAGATGATAAGTTTACAGTCTCTACTTTCTGTTATTTCTAGTGGGAGAAATAATTCTTTCATCAAACTACCAGCTCAAAACAAACTCAAATTAGTAATGTACCAGAAGAATAACAAGATCAATCAAGCAGATGAGCTGTTTTTAAAGTGCTCCTTAAATAAAGAAACACACAGTTTAAAAAGTACACCTTTTGAAGCTGAAACATTGTAACCTAGCACAATGAAGCTCAGGTGCTCCTGAAAGAGCAAAGCAAAGGAATCACTCAAAGATGGGCATACCTGCCCATGGCAGGAAGGTTGGAACTAGATGATCTTCATGCTCTTTCCAACCCTATCCTATGATTCTATATGCCCTTTTGTGACAATCAGGATCCGAAGGGAGTTGCTGGTTTTGTAAATTTTTATTGCTATTTTGCCACTACTCAGCATGTGTAATATCCAATACAGTGAAGCTATTGATGTGGGGCACCAAACGAATGACCGCTTTTGAGTGTCCCTTCAGCAAGATCCTCACAGACCTCACTGCTTCCCACCAGAACACAGCTGACCCACACCACTCACCATAAGGTGCTGTGGCTTCAGCTGTCACAGTCATTCCTGACAAACTCTTCCTTCTTGCTGTGGTTACTCTATCCAACAAGAAACAGTCAATGTTTTCTCTTTTAAAAGATGCTGCTGGTCATTCCTGGAAGAAAATTCACTTTGCTACTGCATGCTTTGGGCTCATCTAATTACAGTCCCAGCCTTTAGGGAATTTTTAAGCTAATGACATTGTATTTGTCAAGCACAGAAACTTTTAATCTGATTTTCCAAGTGGATCCTAGCCAATGGATCCTGGCCACCGTAGCACTTAACAAAACACATCTGACTGGCCTCCATGCAATATTTAGGTGGGCTTATTATCAAAATGTAAATTTTTGTTACCTAATATCTTTCCCCGGTCGTCAATACCAGGCATATTGACAGTGTTATTAAAGTTTTTATGACTAAAAGTCCACAAGTCTAATTATATGTGTGTATATACAGCTTCCCAAATGAGCAGAGGCATTCTGAAATAAGAAATCCGAACCAGAACACTATCTGAACAACTCCCCAGTCTGTCCTCTGATCTCCTGGCTTGCTGTATGTCAGCATCAAGGAACACAAGCTTGACAGTTCAAGTTTTTTTAGTTTTTAGGGGTTTTTTAAGATCACATTATTTATTTCCAAGATTTTTTTCATTTCCAGTGCTAATACAAAGAACAAACCCCCAAGCTACAACTTATGTCACAATGACTCCTTAATCCTCAAAAAAACAAACAGCTCAGATGAGATCAGCCATCCACTTTTGGATACTTCCTTAATTCTACAGGACAAACAGTGTACTATTTCAACCATTAAGTTTGGCTTAACTGTACTAATTGGGGTTTTTGGACAAATAACACTGGGTTCACGTTTCTATTTCAAATTCATTTCATGACACACACAAGCTGCAATTGTGTCATGTACAAAGGTTGACGACTACACTTCAAAGAAAAGATCCTCTTTCAAAATTTTCTTTTCATCTTTCAAAGCTGTATTTCAAATGTAGTTATCTTTTTTTTTTTTTTTTCCCAAAACTGCATACTTCAGGGCAAATTTACAAAGCAAATTACAAAATACAAGTATTATTCTCCATTAAGCAACTGGCATTAGCAGATCAGACCTCCCCAATCACAAAAAATATGGTTGTGACACAAAACTGTGTAAATGTAACATGAAATACTGGCACAATCAATAAAGCAGTCATAACTGTGTGCATTCAAACTAGATTTAGCCTCAGACACTTCCAGTTTTCTCCCCAGTATTAGAGGGAATCATGAGAAGAAGGAACAACTCTCCACAAATAAGACAGAAAGATATGAAGGTGGTGACTAGCTATTTGCCATGAAATCTAAATTCATATACATCCTGTCAGCAGAACTAGGAAACCTAATGCCGACATTATCAAAGCAAGTAATGGAATTGTTCAGTGTTGGAAGACTGGAACATGCACAGTTGTAATGTGAGTGACTAGACCTCGAACTAACAGTCCAGGGCTCGCACAATTCACAATCTGCCTGCAGTCTTTTACATGACTGTTCAGAAGTTTTATCAAGATGCTCGTAAGAGAGCATGCAACTCCTGTGCTACTTTCACCCAGTATGCAACCAGTTTTAAGAAAAGACACAGGTTTCAAGCACTGATGTTCACATTTCTGTAATAAAAAAAAATATAAAATTAAAAAGTGTTACTTGAACTCTTCTAAAAGTACCACAATATTCTAGGATCACATCCTACGTTTCATCCCATGAAGAGGTAACCTTGCAACACAGGTCCATGCTGCATAAAGCTTTATCACCACTGGCAATGTTACTGCCAGAGAAATGGGCATTTTCAACCTTTTCTTCAGTATCACTGACATTCCAGTTTGTGCAGAGGAACATCACAGAGGCCCTGCATCACTATCTGTATAAACTGTGCACAGTTTACTTCCATTTCAAATGGACATTACATGGAACTTTTCTTAGATACTAAACTCATATCAAAATAATTTGTAACAATAATAGTCAATCCCATTCTCACCTTGCAAAAGGCCCAGGTATGATCAGATAAATACCTCATATACTGCCATTAGCTTCAAAGTGCCAAAACCCAGGCTCACAAGTGTAAGAGTGCATGTCCTTTCCTTTTAGGTTGGAGGGCTTCTATATGAAACATTCAATTTGGTTCCATCTGTTGGGGAATTAGATTAATACTCTTCTTACTGGTGAGCGAGTAACTTCACTCAGCCTCTGCCTTGTTGTAATATAACCAAAATATCAGCAAAGGAAAATGTGAAGACAAAGGCTATGACTGTGCCATGCATGACAACAGCGGGATCAAACAAAATTAGACTCAACTACTCAGAGCATCCCATACTATGAAAGGCAGCATTGTTGAATACAGTCTCAAACAAGGGGTTTTGAACATGCTACTTAATTTTAAGCACATATTTACATCTCATTTTTAATGATTAAGTAACATGATCCCAAATAGGTGTTTTGTCATCATCTCTCTTGTATCAGTATATGTCAGCCAATGGACTAAAGGCAATTCCCTGAGCGCCCTGCCTGACTAAAGGACTGGTTTTTAAAAAACAAAATGCCAAGCTGGATTGAAAGAGAAAAAGAAAAATGGAAGAGGAGTTACACTTAATCCGCAGATTACATTCTTGAATAATTAAGTCCCATATGCAGAAAGCCCCCTTATTTTGCAACATACCGGTGCTTTAGCTGCAGCTTAAAGCATATTGGAAATTGGAGCGCTGGGGGGACAGAGAGAGAGGAGTTAAATTTTTACATTACTAGTTAATCTTATACAGAGGGCAACACAAAATCCATTCAATTTCTTCTCAGGAGATGTGACAAAACAGTGTGTTATTTCTAGCTGGCAGCCACTGTACTATCATAGGGCTTCTTAAAGGTGTAACATTATAAATTCTACCAGGTTTGACAAAACACTGAAAGTGTAACACAAATAGAAAAGCCTATTAGCTAAACTGACTTTAAAAATAAGTAGCAAGATAGTAAACAGGTCGTTAAAGAAGGCAGGGGGTCCTTGAGGAGACTGGCAGATGCTCCAAGCCAGGCCAATTCCATAGTGCCAACAAGACTGAAAGACACACTGCGAGCTTGCACTGGCATCACCAGAAGGCTGTTTATGAAGACAGATGAACGGAAGGAAGGCTTTGCAACTACAGTTCTGTGAAGTAAAACTGCTACCAAGCATAACTTTAAAAATGGTCTCCAGTCAACCATATGAGCTCTTTGTAATCTCAGAACCCTTTTTAAGGTGATATGTTTGAATTCCAGCATAAGATCCAAATAAGGATAGAAAGATAGATACATGTGGACTAGTGTCTAACATCTGCTGTCCTACCTCCAGCTGACATGGAAGCATCCACATTTTGGGAAATGTAGAGCCTGAACAGCAGGTGATTGAAAGGCAGCATTAGGTCTGTTCCTTTCATATGCTAATAATGACATCATGCCTTATGGCCTAAAGCTGTAACCAACGATCATCTCAGAAGGAAAATTCTTCCAAAGGAGTCTAAGAACTGAGCAAACTGCTCACCTGCATTCATGACATAGATTTCTTTCCTTTCCTCAGTGATGTGAATGATCACTACTGAAACACTTGTACTGAAATAACTGTTGGAGGAAGAAGAAAATAAATATATACAAGAAGTTTTTGAGCATACAAGAAGCAGCACTGGACATTCATGGCGCGAAGCAAGGTAAGGCCCCTGCTGGGATTTCAGGTACAGGAGGGATTCAGGGCTGAATGCCTGACAAACATTCCAGTGCAATGTAGTGTAGTGCAAAGTCTCCCTCACACAGCATCCCAGAAAAGAAAAAAAGAAGATGTTATAAATACTCTCCCCATGCTCCTGACATATATCCAGCAACAAAATAAGAGATAATAAATTATGTAACTATTACCATCCACACACACCATGTTCCCTTTATTTTGACACCATACAGCCCCAGAAAAAGAATTATGTTTTTAAATACCCTCATGGTTTGTAGTGACAGAAAAGGTTAAGAGAAAAATAAAACATGTCTACTAAGGAAAAGAAAATATCTCCACATCAACAAACAATGCACAGAATGGTTAGAATATGAATCTATGCCGACTTTTCCCCCCGCTGTCATTGTGCTGTATTTCGTGCATACAAGAATAGAAACACACATTAAACCCCACTGTTTTGAAAACAACATGCTTGAAATCTGCAGCGATCTTTCTTGCCCACCACGGACACTGCTATATGAAATCTGGAGAACAGCCTTATGCATAAATAAATAAATACACTAAATGGCAAGGGAACACAGCGCGGAGGAAAGAAACGCGGCGCACCAAGTGCCGAACGCATTCCCCGGGCAGGAAACGAGTTATAATTAAATGGCCCAAAAGCGATTAAAATCCAGCCGAGGGGCGCCCTGCGGGCTCCGCAGTAGCCCGCTGCCCGAGCCGCCAACATAAAATGAAAGAGTATGATAGTATTGTGGAATACATCCATTGATTTTTAAGTAAAGGTTTCATTA
>JANHGB010067045.1:2734-22705 GCA_026283785.1 Coracopsis vasa
ATCTGACAAAATCCATAGGGTATTTCTGACTTCTGAACGTAAGTGCCCGGTGTGCGGCAGCGACGGGCTCACCTACAGCAGCGGGTGCCAGCTCCGCGCCGCCAGCCTGCGCGCCCAGAGCCGCGGCGAGCCTGCCATCAGCCAGCGCAGCAAGGGAGCCTGCGAACAAGGTGCGGGCGGCCGCGGGGAAGGGAGCGGGGAGGGAGGGAAGGTGTCCGTGCTGACAGACTTGACGGTAGAAAAGCCGGTCCCGAGTTCTCCTCGCGCTGTTCTGTCCAGTCGGGATGCTTATCTATAAAGTCATGGTGATTTCAGAACCACCTTAAATGGACTTGAGAGTCCCGAGTGCTGGAAGTGCTGCTGGCTAAACTCGGACTGAGGCTTTAGACCAGCCCCAGAGGTGCGGAGAAACTTTGCCACTCTCTCTTGGCTTCCAGCTGTGCTGGAACTACACTGCCTTCCTTTTCGTACTTTGCCTGCAGATTGCGATTTGGGATGCTGTGACATGGACAAAAGGGTTGAGCCATCCAGGAGACAGTTTGCAGTCTTCCTGAGAAAAGGGAATGATTAAATGGATGTGGAAGCCTCATAAATGCAGAGCCAACATTCACTGGCTTGCTTTGGTTCAAAATGAAAGCAAGCAGTGACTTCCCTGTAAGCTGCACATGGCCGTTTGCACTTGCAGCATTTCCAACAGGAGCTCGATTCTTGCCAGGCTTTTGCTTAGGGATGGTGCTCGAGGATGACCTTATTCTGCTACAGAGCCTTTACTAGAAATCCTGGCCTCTGAGAGTGGCTTTTGCTGGGAGGGAAGAAGGGAAGGAGGATGGAACATGAAACACAACCTACTTACCAAACATTCAAGGACATTATTATTGCAGTGTATTATTGCAGCGCCAATGCTGTTTTGGTGGAGGAGTGTTTCCATTAACACAGTTATGTGTAGGGTCACAGCCTCCTCCTTCTCTATCTTCCCATAACTGAGGCTAAATACGTATTGAAAAAAATGTTTCTGAAACTCCCAAGGAAAGTATGAAAGGCTGGGTAGAGATTAGGTTGTGTGCTTTGATTGTAAGTCCAATGAGGAGTGGCTGAGGGTGTTTAGTCTGAAGAAGAGAAGGCTCCGGGGGGACCTTATGGCTCTCTACAGCTATCTGAAAGGAGATTGTAGTGAGATGGGGGTCAGTCTCTTCTCCCAAGTAACAAGCAATAGGATAAGAGGTCAAGTTGTGCCAGGGAGGTTTTGGAAAAATTTCTTCACAGAGAGGGTGCTCAGGCATTGGAACAGGCTGCCCAGGGCAGTAGTGGAATCACTGTCCCTGAAACCGTTCAAAAGCTGTGCAGATGAGACCCTCAGTGACGTGGTTTAGTGGTGGACTTGGCCGTCCTGGTGTAATGGTTGGACTTGATGATCTTAAAGATATTTTCCAACTCAGTTGATTCTGTGACTCTATTATTCTGTGACGTTGCCCATTAAATGCCTTGCGTGGGTTTTCACAAACTTGTGCAAAACATTAGGCTTATATATTAGTCAGGAACATTGTGGTACAGTGTTAATGCCTGGAGGGGAGGAGCTTCAGCTCTCAGGCTGCTGTGGGATGAAACCAGAGCAGCCTCTTTCCAGACCTCTGGCTAGCATTTGGAAGGAGTTTTTCCTGCCCAGTTGCCCCAGGAGCTGGTCACAGCAGCCCTAAAAATGTGTGCTGCTTGGGTAGCAGGGTGGCATCTTGCTGGTTTTGATGTGGTGTCCCTGCCAGCCAGCCCCAGTAAGCAGATGTGTTTGAGGGATGCCTGAGGTCATGCTTCAGACATGTAGTTGAGAAGAGGGCTGTGTTCTCACTTGTCTCACCCAAAGCCACCTGCGAGTTTGTGGCAAAAGAGGTATATTGATGCTCATATTGTAAGCTACTGCCCCAGCCCTTGGCTGCACTTGCCTGTGTCTGCCCCAGGCTATGTGCTGGCTTGGCCTGGTGGGGCCTTGCCCCAGGCTGTGGAAACAGAGTTTGATGTGGTCAATGCAAACAGGCAGGATGGTAGGAGACCACCAACCCACCGGCCTCAAACAGCTCCCCGGAGACTTTCTCCATCCTCTGGTCATCACAGCAGCAGCTGCTCTGAAGAGGGTCACAGTGCAGGACAGCCACTCCCTGCACAAACTGTGTCCCTTCCTTGGAGGAGGTCCCTTTCTGGGTGCAGATGTGCAGCAATACACCTTTGCAGGCTGTTGGCTGTTGTTTAAGACCCTTGCTGAGCATGTGGTGCCAAGCCACTGGGAGGAAGTCCCCTCATCTGTCAGTCAGCTCTTCTTTTGGCTCCTGTTGCTGGGACTGCTCTGACCCAGCATCTCGGGGAAGGGAGCAGCAGGGACGTCAGCAGCAGCGTTGGAGCTGACTCATCTTCCCTTGGCTGAGTGAACCTTCCTGGTGCCATGGACCTTCTGGTGATACGCATCGCTCCATGGCTTGCAGTTGAGGCAGGGACTCAGCCCACACACATGTAGACATCTGGAAGTATTTGTGTAGCCCTCAGGGCCTCCTGGCAGTGAGGACTGTTGGGTGGGGAGGGGAGGGACGTTGTAATCTCCACATGCATTTTGAAACAATGGCTGGAGGGAACATCCATCGCATCAGCCCCACAGGGGAGAGCCTCCTTCAGCATCTCTCCAGATAGGAGACAGCACTCTTCTGGGTTTATAAAAGAACCTAGACACTGTGGGAGTCAAAGAGTGGAAGTTCTGGCTTTTGCTATTTCCAACCACAATTGGATGTGGTCTTGAGGCACTGTTTAGAGTGGGATCCGGCACAGGGAGACCGCAAACAGGCACGATCATTTGTCTGACAGCTTTTACACAGAAAGAAGTCCTTGGGGGACGGGGGACTGGGACTTCTTGCTTAAGCCAGATGGGCTCTGAGAGGTCTGCACACACTTGCTGGACTATCCTTTTGGGTCCAAGAGCAAGCAGCCTCTCAAGTCTGAGAAGAGATCCAGAAAAACCATGTTTCCAGCAGTGGGTCCTAACTGTGTTCTTGTGTTTTTCAAGTGGAGCTGGAGAGGGAAGGCTTGTTTTGCACATCCTATTTGAAAGCTGGTCTTCAGGAAAGGAAATACAGAGCTGTGTCTGTCTGTTGGCCTTTGCTGTCATCAGCAGGAAGGGTGGCAGCTGAAGATGGGGCATCCAGCGGAAGAAGGGAACACATCTGGGAACAGATTACTGATAGATGCTCCTCCTCACCCACCCTAGTGTGACGGCAAGCTGAGGGTGGCAGGGCAGGAGGCAGGACACAGACAGATGCAAATGGGGCAAACACTGCCAGTTTATCCCTTTCTTGATTCCTGTCACTGTCTGCTCAAACCCCACCTCCCAGGCAAGGTGGGCATGAGGCTTAACTGCAGCCATCTCTTCTTCTGCCTTGAAATACATGCTTGAGACAGGCATTGGCCAGAAGCAATTAAAAGATTTGGGCTCCTATTGGTTAATTGGGGCTGCATTTCATACCCTCTCTCTTGCCTTGTCTCCTTCTCTGTCCCATATGTACCAGGTATTCAGAGGGTCTGAAGGAGGTATACCTGCTGGGAAGGGCAGTCCTACTGATTTGTCATGGGCAACACCATATGGGCATCAATAAAGATACCTGGAAACAAAGCGCTTGGTGACATAAGGCTTCAGATGCAAGCTACTCCTTCAGACATGCATCTTTACACCATAGATGTATTTCAAATGGGGTAAAAGTTCATTAAAATCATATCTGACAAAGCTGACCAAATGCATGTCCGATTGAGCTTTACATATTCATCACTGTGCCTATTGCAGGATTTTCTGTGCAATGCTCAGCAGTTTTTGCTTGCTAAAAGATACTGCTCACTGACTGGGAAAAACTTGGATGCTTCATTATTGTTAAGTAGCAGAAGGAAGGAGCCAGTTCTTGGCCATACATAATTCGCCTTGACCTTGTCCTTGGGAGTCTTTTTCTGCTGCTTGTTTCCCAGACCTCTCAGATCTGCTGCCTGTGTTCTTTGTACAAAAATAGTGAAGCCATGCAGAAAGGGTATTTCCTTTGCAGCCAAAACTTCCGGCTGGAGGGCCAAGAAAGACACAGTTGAGAAGAGCTTGAGAGGATGGAAATAACCCTTGCTATACCTGTGCTGTGCTTGTCAGGTGCAGGGATCCAGGCAATCCTTCCTGGAGTGGGGAACATTTGGAACAGCTGGAAAAAGGCACCCTCCTTGATTCCCGACTCCTTGAGGCTGTCTGCCTGCTGTCGGTGCTGTGTCAGCAGTGTCAGCTGCCTGTGTTCGCACTGGGGAAGCAGGCAGTGATGCCATGGTGCTCCCTCCTGGCTGGGCTTGTGGTGTGCCCTCAAACTTGCGTTCACAACTGGTTCTAGGTTGGATCCCTGTCAGGGAATCACTGCCTGCATCCCATCTCTACCCCAGGAGCCTCTTTGTAGCTAATCCTGGTGCCGAAGCCAGGCAGGAGATGGATCTGTGAAGTTTTCCAGCTGCTTTCCAGCATTGTCTTTAAATGGATTGGCCCTTTGCTCTCTGCCTACGAATATGCATAGCTGTGCTTGGGTCTGCTGCCAGCTCTCACAGGTGGGGCAGGCCAGCACACATAGCAGAGGCTTGATGGTGAGGCAGGTACAATCAGGGATGCCGCCCAGCTGTGCACAGATGTTCAGAAAAGCCTCTCAGTGAGTTAGTGGCTTTACTGAGATTAATTTATCAGTGCACACACTGAGACTGTTTATGGACAGCTAGGACCTGGGGCAGGAGGACCATGGTACCCACTAGCATGTAAAACCAGCTGGCATAAAGAATTACAGTTGCATGGCTTAGCTCAAGCCAGGCAGAAAAACAACCTCCAAGCACCAGCCCTCATCAAAAACCTAGCAGGGATTTTGGCATGATGATCTCTCTGAGCTGAAAAATACCAGGCACGGACTTGTTGCCTAACCAGCGCAAGAAAGGAGAAATACCTTCAAGTCTCTCTTATCAGTAGCTACCAGCAAATACCTGCTTCAAGGAACATGTCATGACTGCTGGAAATGCTGCTTTGTATTGTTGCCTCATTATAGCCCAAAGGCATTATGGTTTGAAGTCCCTGATACTTGTTCCAGCAGAGTTGGGATGTCCAGGTTATTATGCTGTTGTCAGTCAAGGCTTTGCCTATATTTGTCCTGGGTTCAGCAGTAGCAGTCATTTTTCTCCTTCTTAGTAGCTGGTGCAGTGCTGTAGTTTTGTCTCTCAGCCTGAGAACAACGGTGATAACACCGATGTTTTTGGATGTTGCGAAGTAATGTTTAGTCCGATCAAGGACTTTTTTCAGTCCCATGCTCTGCCAGCAAAGAGGGACTTGGGGAGCTGGGAGGAAGCAGAGACAGGACACCTGACCCAAACTAACCAAAGGGGTATTCCATACCACAGTACATCATGCCCACTATATAAACTGGGGGCAGTTACCCGGAAGGGCTAGATCGCTGCCTGGATCGGGCTGGGTATCAGTCAGTGGGTGGTGAACGGTTGTATTCTCTTCCCTTGTTATTTCCCTTATCATTATTATTACTGGTGGCAGCAGTAGTGGTTTGTGTTATACCTTAGTTACTGGACTGTTCTTATCTCAACCTGTGGGAGTCACATTCTTTCCATTCTCTTCCCCATCGTCAGGAGCAGGGGGGAGGAAGAAGGGGGAAAGTGAGTGAGTGGCTGCGTGGTTCTGAGTTACCAGCTGGGCTTAAACCACGACAGTTCTTTTTGGCACCCATCATGGGGCTCAAACCCACAACGCTGAGATTAAAAGCCTGAGCTGGCCTCTTATGTTCTTGTGCTCTCAGTTCTCTCCTGATGGGAGGTGCCCGGTTTCTTGGCTGTACACGAGGCTTAAAAACGGGATGACTGACTTAGGATGGTGGTTGCCTGCCTCTTGTGGAGACTGACAGCCCCAGGGGCAAGTACACCACCCAAATTCCTGCCACTTTGCCCCACAGTGATTTTGCTTTGCTGGTGCCTGAGTGTCCCATAAAGCTATGTCTGTGCTGCAAAGGAAGGGGTGTCAAGTTCCCACAGGACAATTTTAAGTCAAGAAGCATAAATCACATCTGTTGTCTCCTTCCATCCAAATTCAACTGTTGAGGCTTTGCCAGAAATATTTTAGTTTGAGGGTGGTTTGTTTGTTTTTTTTTAATCCACTGCCAAAATAAAGCAGAAACAGGGGTTTAGAGGAAAACCTTCTGGGAGATGGCAGGCTGCTGTTATCACTGACATTGACTCATCTTCTCCTGATACAACTGCCTTAAATTCGAATGCTCCCAACTCTTTTAGATACCAGAGAGCATAGTTCACATCTGATTGCATTTTGCAAGAAACTCTTCTGGACTGTGCTTTTTAGTTAGCAAGTGGCTAAGATTGTGTTAGTTCTTTCATCCCATTCTTCCTTTGCTGGATTTTAAGGATATCCACATTTTATGAGTGCTTTCTTCTTTGCTGGGGAAAGAGATTTAGACAAGTTTTTGCTAAGTCATCTGTGGCTGTAAATGAACTGAATTCCCTAATTCTCCTGGAAAGCTGTTTTGGGTTTCTGGATCAGCTGGGAGTGGGGTTTTTGCAGCAGTGCCCTGCTATCCACTTCCTCCCACTGCAAAGCGTTGCATTTGCAGGTGGATCTTGCCAGCATTTTTGTGCTGCACCCAGGGAGTCCATGGCAGAGCGGACCTGCACTGATACATGGTGGGGTTACACCTTTTGTTGTGTACCACAGGGTCCTTTCAGATGGAGAGTGGTGTGGGGATACGATACCTTTCAGTGTGCTCCCTGCTTTCCCAGCTCACAGTACATTGGAATGTTGAGACAGAGGTTGTAGGGCTGAAGCTCTAAGCTGGTATGTTTAAAAATTCATCTGTAACTTTGGGATTTTCCACTGTTGTAGGATAAGCCACAAATTCTTCCTTTGAAGGCATTTAGTTATTTGAAACGGTTTTGGTTCATTGGAGCTTGAGTTTTTATGGTTACTGTGCTAAAATCTCATTAGGGAGGCTGTTTAATACATTACTCAGCAGCTCGGGGTGTCCGGGAGAGCACCAATATGCCAGAGACTATGCAAGCCCCTCCGCTGCCCAAGAAGAACCCATATTTCACCTGTGTCTTCATCCTCAATCATCATAGCATATCCAAAATCACTAGGAAGGAATGATTACAGATCAGCAAATTCCTCCCCGTGTTTGGTTTTTCTGTGGCTGGAAAGGCATGTTGTATTCAGAAAAATCCTTTGTTGGGCTGATTTTATTCAGGTTCATACTAAATAGGAGATTACCATGTAACATGTCTAATCAGGTTGGAATTTTGAAAGCCCTCTTTGCTTTTCCGTGCATAAATGCTGCCATGCCTTGTTTCTGTGTCTCCCGCCGCAAGCTTTTCGCATTCTTTCTGGGCTTTAGCTTGTGGTCATCCTTGTGCCATAATGACAGGGGGGTTGACGAAACTGAGCCAAGGGCACACAAATAGAAGAGGGAAGATGGCAGCGCTGGATGTCACAAAGCTTCCTTCTGTAGCTAACTCCATAGAGTTAGGATCCTGCACCTGGGTCGGAGCAATCCCAGGCACAGCTGCAGGTTGGGCAGAGAAGAGATTCAGAGCAGCCCTGCAGAGAAGGACTTGGAGGTGTTGGTCGATGAGAAAATGAACATGAGCTGGCAGTGTGAGCTCACAGCCCAGAAAGCCAATCTTATCCTTGGCTGCATCAGAAGGAGGATGACCAGCAGGTCGAAGGAGGTGATCCTGCCCCTCTACTCTGCTCTCGTGAAACCTCACTTGAAGTATTGTGTACAGTATTGGTGTCTTCAACATAAAAAGGACATGGAACTGTTGGAACAAGTTCATAGGAGAGCCACGAGGATGATCAGGGGACCTGAGCACCTCTCATATGAAGACAGGCTGAGAAAGTTGGGGCTGTTCAGCCTGGAGAAGAGAAGGCTGCATGGAGACCTCATAACAGCCTTTCAGTATCTGAAGGGAGGCTATAGGGATGCTGGGGATGCACTCTTCATTAGGGACTGTAGTGATAAGACAAGGGGTAACGGGTTCAAACTTAAACAGGGGAAATTTAAATTGGATATGAGGAGGAATCTTTTTACTGTTAGGTTGGTGAGGCACTAGAATGGGCTGCCCATGGAAGCTGTGAATGCTCCATCCCTGGCAGTGTTCAAGGCCGGGTTGAACAGAGCATTGGGTGACATGGTTCATTGTGAGGTGTCCCTGCCTGTGGCAGGGGGATTGGAACTAGATGATCTTAAGGTCCTTTCCAACCCTAACTATTGTATGATTCTATTGAGTCTCAAATGACCATTGTTTAATCATGAAGCTTAAACAAGATCTAAACTAAACCACAGTTAATTTATTGCCAGATGTAAAACAAATTCAAATTTGGATTGTTTTTTTTTTTTTTATACCACACTTTTGTTTTTTTCTTTTGAGATATGGAGAACTGCATGGTCAGATGAAATCACAGATCTGGAAGAGGGAGACAGAAGCCAAAAAGTAAGAAGTTCCAGGAAAAGTAGAGACCTTCTGAGGCAGTATATATGCAACACTGTAAGAGGCCAAAGTTGATAATAAATGGAGGGGAAAAATAGGTTTTCAGGAGACAGAAAGTATGTCTTGGCAGAGTAAGAAAGGATGAAGAAAAGAACAAAATAATTAAGATCTTTTTCAGAAAGAAGGTGGGTAAATAACACTCAGAAAAGCGTCTCTAGTATTTTCATGTGAGCTGTGCGATCCATGGGGTTTTATTATTTATGGAAATGCAACTTTCAACTGTTGACATTTAAAAAGAAGACAATCTGTGTCACTTCTGGGTTTGGCAGGAACACATTACAAATTTTAGTAATTTTAAGAAGAGAAAAGTTAGGTTTGATATTAACAATCCTTTCCTTGGTATTACTAACAAATATTATTAGTGCAGAATAAACAAGCAGAAAATGGCTCATCTGGAGAAGAAAAAGTTCTTCAAATTCATTAGAAAAGGCTGCAAAATATCAGCAATTACCATTTGTTTGCAGGGTGTGGGTATGTGTCCTTGTGTCTATTTCATCCTAATCTCCACATGAAAGGAGTTTTTAATGAGTGACACAGATGGACATGTTATATTATGACAAATGGTATTTTGTTTAATCAGTTTTGCACATTAAACTTCCACGATAAAACAGCCTTTAAAAAAATATATATATTTTCTAATAGTCAGATCACTTAAGTCAGTGACTTAATACTTTTCTTCTAGCAAAGGGAGTTCCTGGGAATTGGAGGATCCTACAGTTTATTTTACCAAAAGTCTTTACTAAATGGAAGCTCATTTCTGAATGTATGCCACTCTTTCATAAATTGCTGCAGGATTATCACCTTGATTTGGCACTTAAAACTGGCATTAAGTATTAAGCAAAAGGAAATATTTCTCTAACTTTGCAATCTTTTTGGGCAAGCAACTGTTTCCCAAGGTATTTCTGAACAACGTATCTATATCTACATATATATATATAGATCTGTGGTAAATCAGTTCTTCAATGCATTCTGACATTTACTGTATTTGTTTAATCAGATTTTCATCAGTCAATCTAACTAAAAACAAGAAGTCAAAAAAGTAGCTTTTGGAGATTAAAACCAGTAGAAAGCATAACGCTCTCCACTTGACCTTAAGGCCAATGGACCTGTGGGTACTGATGAGCATAAGCAACACCACACAAACAAGCTACCGGTGCTGCAGAAATGTCTGCTAGGGTTTCAGAGCTAGAACACCTTTTGGAGTAAAAAACACACTGGCAAAACAGAAGTACCTTCTCCATTTCATTTAGCTTGATTAAATTTAGGTGCTGTGTCAGCTTATAAAAGCTAAGAGGGATGACCTGTCTTACTGAACTAGCTGGAAATGCACTTAATGCTAGGCAGAAAGACCAAGCAGCAGATGAGTGTTTTAGAAAAGCAGAAGTTACTGTGTTTAAGCATTGAGGGGGATTTATCTGTTGTCTTTTCTAATGTGGATAGTTTCAAACGTTCAAATTGGTTAGTAGTTTTCTGACAGAAAGAAGAAAGAAGCGCAAGTTATCTTGGTAAATTTCAACTGTTGCAACTTTTGATAGCAGGATGAGTGTGAAAGGGTCTGCTGCTTTCTCCAACACAAGGATTACCCTTAATTTCCCTTTCTCTGACACTAAGGGAAAAGTCTAGTGTTCTCTGTAAGATAATCAGCATTTTTCACTGGTATTGTCACTGGCTCAGCTATACTGGAGGGAGCATGGTGTGTTAACATTACCCACTGTAGGGTTAAAGGCTCTGTCTGACAGATGGAAAGGTTTTGCCTACACTGGGCAAAAGGGTGAAACTGAACTGTTAGTCTGAATGGATTACTATTTTCTTTTAGGCATATTGAAGAGGCTTAACTACATATTGCAAACACAGCTTTCAAGAGCAAATCTTCTGGAAGAGGCTACAATTATCTGCAGCAAATTTTCTATTTAAAAGTACTGTTGGTGTCGGCAGTACGGCTGTATCAGTATTAACAATTCCAGGAGCCTGGCTAAGATGACATATTCAGCATGCAGTGTTAAGGGGCAGAGGTCACAAAATGTCTAGCAGAAATAGATAACTAGTTTGACTACGAGTGATGATATTTGCAGAGAAGGAGAATCTATATGGTAACTTTGTTGTACAAGTTGACATGTACCTTCACTGTAAATGGCCATTATTTCTGATTTATAGAATGGAAGAGCACAGGGTTGATGACTCATATAATGACTAAATTCTAGAAGAACTAAATGTTGCTTCCCTGTCACAGACATAGGATAAAATTAGTTGATATTGTAAATTCAGCTAATAGTGGAAAATACAGTATTAAGTGACTAGCAACCTAGCTGGCAGCCTCTGTAAAGAGGTTGAAACCTGGATAATTCATTTGTTGTGTCGATTTTCAAGGTAGACTTAAAGAAGTTTGGACAGAAATGGTAGAAACTGACTTGTCATTTTTTATTCTTTCCCTGTGGAGAGAAACTTCTTAGTCTGCCGCTTTCACAAACATTCTTATATAAAAATCTCTTACAAATCTGCAGTCCTGAGACGTTCCTAACTTTTTGACACAGATAAAACTCTTTCTTATTTATCCATATGTCAGAAATTTGCAGGAAAGAGCAATATTATCACTCCCCATAGAGCCTTTTTTATTCCAGCTATCAAAAAAAAAGGCATTTAATAAATAAATAAAAGAGTTTTTCGTCTGCTTGCACTGCAGTAAGTATAGACAAAGACAGAGGTAGCATCTACTCTGCCTTTACCAATAGATCTCATACATTACTTATCAGACATCAGTGACAGGATGCTGCTGCTTGCTTGCCCAGGGACACTGAAGTAATGCATTTTTCTTTCACAATACTTTGCACTTATCTCTTTCTTTTCTTATAGCATCAGGCATTAGCTGGATATTAAAAACTCCAGCTTGAATTTCACTATGTATTATGTCATTGAAAACTTTAGATAAAACTGTTAAAGAGAACAAACAAACGTGGATTTTCCAAGTGCTAGTGTTCAGCTTCTGGCACTCTGAGCCTAAAACTGCTGTTGGATATTCTCCTCTCTTTGTCTTCTTATGCAAGCACACAATATGTTCTTCTTGGGCTAATCTACTTAAAGTGTTATCAAATTTATTCTACTCACTGCAGCTGTTTCTGCCTGTTATTTGTATTTATACAAGAGATATGTGACCAGTTTTTAATATATGAAAGCCATCTTCATTAATTTTAGGTAAGTCCTTAACAATCTCTTTTGGACTTTCTCCCCTTCAAGCATTAGTTAAAGGGAAAGGAAGAGAAAGACAGTGCTATCACACTGCTCGCAGAAGGCTTAAGCTGCGGAGTTGGATGAGGACCAAGGTGGGTTTCCCAGATGTCTGAATACATTCATCAGGGCCCTTATGACACCAGCAGTCCATGCAACTTCTCCCTCTGCTGCTCCAAGGGATGGAGCTGCCAGTGCTCTCTTGATTACTGTCTCTGGGCCTTCCCCACTCTGCTTGTTCACACACTGCAGGTTGGTGCCGTTGCTGGTGAGGCTGTGGTCTTGCCCACCCTGCTTTTCACCAGCCTCGGTTCCCCAGTGGGAACATCTGTTTCTGTTGTTCCCCCACCCTCCTCTAACCCTGGGATTATCATCTGATGGCTGAATCAAATCACAGGGTATCTTCCTGCCTTTGGCCTCAGCACACTGCTGCAGAAAAGCATTTCTCTATAACTTTTTCCATCACCATACCCTCTCTCATAGCTGAGGCCAGAAATTATGGCATATGAATGGCTATAGTGATGCTAGGTGTGTAAGGATTCCCTGCGGCAGATTAAGTCTTTATGGATTAGCTGTGATACATCTATGTCTGGGCTTGACTGCAGGACCTCTGGCCTTAGGTTTTGAATATCATTAGAAGGCTTGAGGTTTATTTATTTGATTTGCCTACAGAAGCTGTATGCAGTTGTAGAATGGAAATGCTCTGTGTTCATAACAATATAGATGTTAGTATATATCACCATTTATAAATGATATATTAAAAATGGATGATTGTTACTCTTTTTACTTATATGGTGATAAGGGCAATTTTTTTATCACATTCAGTGATAAGAAGAAATTGTCTAAATCCAGTGGCACAAATTAAGTAAAATGGGATTTATTGTGACCAGAAGCTGCTTCCGAAAGGCTGATTGTGTCTTTTTTCTTATTTCTGTTTTTGCACTGTGGTGGAAGACTACTAAAATGAGAGGGACACTGTTTCAAGGTCATTGTGAGAAAAGTAATACTTTGAATGTATGCTGCATTTGAACAGACATTTAGAACAGCCTCAGTTTTTATGATTCTCCAAACAACACAAACTGAGGTTTGCTTTGCTTCTAGTCTTTATTCACATAGGTTTGCTGATTTAGGTTAGAATAGATAGATGTTATGGGTCACCACTTCTTGAGCTGACATGAGTACCTGGATTGTCTATTTCTTAAAGTAACCTTTACTAGATGGCACCACTTGATTGTCTGACAATCTACTCAGTGCACTTCTAGCCCTTTACAGAAATGCCATCATAGACAATTTATTTTAAAAGGCTGAAGGAGGCCATTGTCAGTCTTGGTTTTGGAAGACTATTTAGCTCTGAAGATAAGTATTGAGCTAATCCTCCATTTTATAACTGTCTAAAGCCTTTAATGACAGAGTCATTACTATATGAAAACTGTTCAGTGTTTTGTGTTTAATTAGCATTTAACTAGGTTAATGTAACCTGGCAAAAAAAATTACTAACTCAAAAATCTTAGATGTCATGTCAAAAAAAAGTGCCAAAGAGTATTACATATTTGTGAACAAATGAAAGTATCCTGAAGTGCACACCTAATTATGTACACCACAAAAATATCACCATTATTGTTATGAAAGCTCAGTGAAGAGGATCTTGTCAGAAGTTTGAATTCCTCTTGCGTTGCTCTGCAAAGTTGCATTCGGAAAGCTCTTGACAAAAGTTTTCCAGAAATAAAAAGATGTCTCTGCCTAAAACTATCTGTATTGTACTTGTTTTGAATTCTACTTTTATTTATTAATTTGTTTGTTGCAGAGGGTTCTTCTGTTTGTTTCTGACTCAATCTTAAAAGGAAGATGCTTTAAAATTTTACAAAAATTTCTCACTTAAAGCATCAACCTAGAACTACAAATGTGATAGTCTGCTCCTAGATTTGCTATGTCCCAGTAATATTTCAGAAAGTATTTATCAAGTTCAAGCTATTATCTTAGGTGTAGAAACTTCATAGTCTTACTGATGCTTGATAATATTCAACAGTGGTATTGTTTTGGGAGCTTAAAAAACCCCAACAAACCCTTTAATCTCAGGCCAATTCATACATCTGAACCACCACTTCTGCCCCCACCAGGTAAAACCTCAGTATCAAAAAGATCATTACTACTAAGGTATATCTAAGTCGAAATATCTCAGAAAATAATCTGTTGGAATTACTGGACACATTTCTTTTGAACTATTGTTAAATATTTGCTATTTCAGAAAACCATAGATGCAACAACTCATAAACATTTAAATACAGTTAAAATACCTGACACATATCAGAGTTATACAATTTATAAGATCATCAGTACAACTAGAGTGAATAGGAAAACACCGCAGCACATAAGTTGGTGTACACAGGAAATCAATAAGTTACAAAGGAAATTAAACAATGTTATTCTTACTTTATGTGTTGGATACAGGCATATCATTTAATGAAAAAGATACAAAAGCAGAGTGAGGGAGGGAAGGAATCACTTTAGATTTCCTCAACACTAATGTTTTTGACTTTCTAAAACCAGTTTTTCCAATTTGTGAATACTAGGTCTTTTTCCCTAAATTACGATCACACATTTGTCAGTGATAAATAGGAAACATAAATCTTATAAACTGCAATGAAGAAAGTTCAGTAAGTACTTCAGACAAGTATTTGTTTTATTAGATTGATTTATTTAGAAAGCCTTAAAAATTTCTTATTTTTTTTTTACTATTTATATCTGTAGATAGGTGACATTTCTGTAGTTAGTATTTGTATTTTTAAGTAGTACTTCAAGACTTTGAAGTTAAATTATTACCAGTTGGAGGAAACAAAAACCCAAACCATTTTTGAATGCTCCATAAAGTAAAATGCAAACTCAGAAACTAGATACTTTATTTTGATTTGCAGTACAAGACTAAAAAATAAAAAAGTTAATTTAGACATTAAATTTAAAATAATTTCAATTTACAAAAATATTCAAAGTTTATTTTTAAAAGTGGAAAATACAGCATTTTGGTATTATCAAAACCACTTCCTTGCCCTTCTTATGAGAAGAATTTCCAGCAAAATTTATCTGAGCTTGTAAATTCTAAATATTGTGAATTCTGGGGCTCACAGCTTTTCTCTATTTTCTATGTTTTCTATCTTTTAATGATATGTGATTCATGTAAATGATTCAGTTTAAGTGTCTTCATGTAAAAGTCTATGAAAGTCTTGGTCTAAGCTAATGTCAAACCTTTGTGACAAAGCAAGCAAGAGGTAGTGGGAATATCGGCAGGGATAGATTTCGCTCAAATGGATTTTTAGTCCCTTAAAAAATTAAAATTTGGAAGGAGGAAAGCTTTTTTTGAGACTATGCTCTTGTACAATGTGGAAACATTCTGAAATGAGAAGGTTGCTGCATTAAGGAATATTGTTATTTACAGTTTGAGAAAAAGCAGAATCTACAGATCATGGGAGACAGCTTGTGTGAGGCTTTGTTATTTATGTGGCCTTCTACAGAAGAAAGTTGTTCATCTGAAAATGAAATTTTGAAAGTGTAACAAGACAAAATATGTATCAAAAATAATGAAAAACATGTCTGAACAGGATTTTATTAAACATGACCTTTCTCCAGATGATACAACAATACAGTAACACAGATAATGGAAATTGAATGCAGAGAAACTCTGCAAGTATGATGAGACTTCCATAACCAGAAATAATGAAATTAATATTTCCTGTATGTTCTGTCAGAGGCTGTCTTTTGAACTTTACAACACAGCAAAAGACTTACCTATTCTCTCAAGTACTTGTATGAAGAAGTGGCTTATGTTTTCATTGAGGAAGGATTATTAGCTGCTTTTTTTTCCCACTCATCTGGAAAAGAAGGCAAAAGTAATGTTTGGCTTTAATTTCATACTTATATACGTATATATATATATGGTACATTATTTGAATGTAAAATAGAATAATATATGACAGAGCTCAGAACTCCCCTGGATGTAGTTTTTAAAGCTTATTTTGAGGCAAAATCTAATTCACAGAATCAAATGTTTAAACTAATGTTGCAGCATTCATCTGCTGTCAGCATTTCTAATGGTGTAACAGGCATATAAAAGGTTATCATTCAGCTTTTGTTCTACATAACCTTTGTATTCATACTGTACAATAATGTAAAAGATAATATACGAAAAGAAACATTATAAAGAAAATATGAATCCTGTTACACTTGGATAGATACCTATTTTATTCCCATAAGATAGAGTCAAATGTAGGACCACTCATTCTTCTTTTACTTTATGTTAGATGTGGAGTAAACTATGAGGCACCAGAACTTTAAATTAAATTGAATATCTATATTTTTAATGGGAAGTTTAGAAAAAAAAACCCAAACAGCAGTGAGAAAGCAATAGAAATATAAGGGTAATTCAGAACAACCCTCCCAGTATCATCATCGCAATCCCTGGAGTGAATAAGAGGAAGAGGATTACCAAGTTACTCTTGTTTGGTAAAAATGTCTCTGAGAAAGATGTTTTACAGAAGCAGGAAAAAAAAATCTCAAATGCTTAAAATAAGTAAAACAATGGTGCTATCTATTATTAAGGGTTATGAAATGTGTAATCAGCCCTAGAATCTGTAACATAATATTTTGCTTAATAATACCATTTCTTATTTGCATGCATTTATTTTGAAAAATCTCTCTTTTTACACAGCATTAAAATAACACCAGGTATTACAAAGATACATATCTACAAAAATAACCTGTAATTGAAATCAGCGCTGACTTAGTCAGCTTGAGTTCTTGCATATGTCAATCTTAGAATTGCTCTGCCAAGACACTACTTGCTAAAAGGAAGACAGACACAAGGAAAAACAGGAAGGAAAGGTTTCTATAAAAATTGTGAAAAAAATATTATGAGTATTTTACATTTCATTATGCAATTAATTCCTTAAAGAAACAGAAATCTGTGGTGCTTTTGAAAGCTATTAGTTCACTATTCTTTAAATATTCAGAATCTTCATAGACAGAAATTACAAGTATTTCATTTAAAATCAGAAATTTAGAAAAGTTTTGTAGTTAAGCAAAAGAACTTCAGAAATTAACTAAGTACTCAGCTGAGAACTTGTGACAGAGTATTTATCATTATCTATACCTACACTTCTGTTTCTCTTTCATGTTAGACCTTATGACTTAGGAACATGAGAAAATATTCAAAGCCCAAATAAAGACTACTTCTTCCAGTCTGAACTAAATGTTAAACCTGCACTGAAGGCACATTCATTTAATGCCAGCATATTTGACTAACTCTTTTGTGGCAGTTAAGCAAGTCTCTGAAAGATAGATTGGAACTAACAAAGATATCTCTTACTATTGGTTGCTGAAAGGAAGGAAAGCCCATCTGCCTTGTCACAAGCCTGCTAGTGAGAAGTCTGCAGAGCAATCACAAACCTCTGGGTCACAGGGACATCCTTAAGTGCAGCATAAGGCAGTATGGGGGTTATAAACCTGTTGTGGTTTAACTCTAAAGCACAGGGACTTTAATAGAAGAGTTTCAGGTTTGGGTTTCTCATGTTCTGATACACATTTTTTGCATAAAGTTGTTATACTGCTGCTGCTGTGAAGCCTCGAGAATTCTCATGTACATGAATAGAGATGCCAAGGTCATAATTTGTCCTGTAACTAGATACAGAGCTGGCAATGTGTTTGCTGATAACAGAAGGTAGATTTTTCAAGATATTAATGTTCAAAATTTCCAGTGTCCTAATTTGAAAATTATTTTTCTATTTAAAATCTATTTCAGCTAACAATTTTAAATGGATATTATGCTAAGAGGTTGTTTTCTAAATTGTTTTTCTTGCATAAATGTCAGTATCAAGCAAGTCGATCATCATAAGAGATATTAGCTTGAAATAATCATCACAATAAAAGCAACAACAAAAATACGAACTGTTGACAAGGTGCTTAGTGAAATATTCTGCCACTTTCAACGAAGTGAACTGGCTCTGGCTATTCTATTGTGTCCAGCTTAAAGCTCATTAGTCTGAAACTGGAAATGGCCCACATCTCTTCCACTCAGCCACTCTTGAAGACTGAGATGTCATTTTTTTAAACTTGTTATTCTTATGACAGAAGATGGAAGAGGATCAGTATCCTGGGGCTTAGTCCTTAGAGTTTGTGAGGAAAGTTTGGTAAAACATCCTAAGGATGTCTAGTAGAGCCAGACTGAGATCCTTAAAAATCACAGTCTCAATTCTAGGTTTTCATTGCTTAAAGTTTACTGTAAATCTGTATCTAATATACGACAATAGAGGACATTACCAGTTTATTAGAGTACATAGACCAGGTAATTTCATTCCACCAGCATAACAGGACTGCAGTGCAAGAAGAGAGGTGAAATACCGTATTATGAAGCTATGAATTGGCTGGTTTGTCTGGGAAATTAGGCAAACCAAGTCACCATCTATACTTGGAGCATATTTTCTGCAACTTGCAGGAATTTTTACTTCTTATTGGCATTTTAGAATATCTCATTGAACTAGAAATCATTTAAGGAAGATATTGATTCCTAGGGAAGTTAATAATATATTATTAAAGAAACAGCAAGACAAAATGAGAAAATGAGGGATGAATTGCCAGCTGCACTATTTTCATAAATGCTATCTCTAAATAAAAAGGAGTCACCTGTCAGTGTTTAAGAGGCATTTAGACAGTTCCCTTAGTAATATGCTTTAACTTTTGATCAGCCCAGAAGTGGTCAAACAGTTGAACTAGGTGATCATTGTAGGTCCCTTCCAACTGAAATATTCTGTTTCATTAAATTCAGTGAGATTGGTTTACATACTATATTTTATCCTGTAATGTTTACAACAATTATTTATGCTGATACTATTTTTTGAAGGAAGAGCATCATTAATGCTAACTATCTTTTTGCCATTTTGGTTTTCCTTAACTTCTGTGGAAAGCACCCTATTGTGCTTTTAACCCTACGTAGATGTCAATTTGCACACAGAGCTCCTCTGTACTGACACAGCAGAACTGAAATCTTAATCTCTGCTTTCTTTCAACAGAGCTATTTATCATAGGACTATAAGATAGAAGCCAGTCTAGATAGTTATGTTCCAAAATAATTTCCAGGTGAGCCTCACATTTCAGCCAATGAGGTTCCATTGATTCTCTGAAAGACAATAGTACAATCTGTTAAAAGTCACCACAAGAAATTACAGATCTTATGTGCTTTGTAGATTACCTTCCAAAGTTGTATTTGCATCTATCTAAATCAAGAGAGTCTTCTCTACTGGTGATAATAAGGTTGCTATCCCTCACTTCCACAGAAGCCAAAATAAAGATATTAATTATAGCTACCAATTAATATGCTAACCATTTGTCAGGAAGATCTAATAATCTAATCATTAGATCATCATTCTTTACCACCTCATTCCCTGCAGCTGTTGCAGCAGTCTGCCAGTAAAGCACACAAACTGCTGTCAGAGGTCAGCTCTCTACAGAATCCACACTCAGAAGTTACAGCCTGCCAGACTTTTCTCTAGTATTTTTGATCTGGTTTTACATCAGTGTTATAGATGGCTCTTTATTTCCTTACATTTATACAGTGACTTTCAATGTAATATTTAAAAACCTTTCATATCATCAAGGAACCAACTTTGCATGGCTACATCTTACAGACCTAGAGCCAAAAAGAAACCCAAACTTTGTCTGTCAATGCTTTGTCATATCTGAAATCCAAATAGCATTATAGATCATATTTCCTAAGCCCAAATACTTTTTTTCTGCTCTATTTTATCATTTATTCTATTGTGATAATGACTGTTTATGGTTTAAGGCCAGAATAATTGTTGATCTATAGATCACTAAGGTGATCTATAAAGCCTAACTGTAGGTATTACTGAACTGACAAAATATATCCTGCAGTGTTAATATTCCTTGAATGTAGACAACGTACACTTCAGTAATGTCCAAAATACTAAGTAAATCAAAAGATATAGCATCAAAAATAAAAATAAAGAATTAACATTGTTTTATAATTATCATTTTTTTGTCATTAAATGTGATAAACACATAAATGTATTGGCTTTCGCATATCATAGGTGTTGCTTTGTATAACTGTAGGAGTTTGCAATGAATTGTGATCAACATATAGATGTACTGACTTTTGCA
>JANHGB010067046.1:0-20002 GCA_026283785.1 Coracopsis vasa
CTCCCACGACCGCCTCTAAGTTTTAGTATAGCCCAGAACTGGATCCAGCACTCCACCTGTGATCTCACCAGTGCCAAGCAGAATCACCTCCCTTGACCTGCCGGCAGCACTCCTCATGCAGCCCAGGATACCACCAGCCTTCTCTGCAGTGAGAGCACATGGCTGGCTCATGGTCAACCTGGTGCTCACTATGACCCTTAGGGCCTTTTCTGCAAAGCAGCTCTCCACTTGGTGAGACCCCAGCATGTACTGGTGCCTGGGTTGTACCCCCCAGGGGAAGGACTTTGCACTTCCCCTTGTTAAATTTCAACAGGTTCCTGCCAACCCACTTCTCCAGCCTAAGGCCCCTCTGGATGGCAGTGTGACCCTGTGGAACATCAGCCATAACTCCCAGTTGGCATCATCAGTAAACTGGAGGGCACACCCTGCTCCACCATCCAGATCAATAATGAAGACGTTAAACAGGACTACACCCTACACTGACCCCTGAGGCGCATGACCAGTTACTGGCTTCCAACTATGTGCTGCTGATCAGCGCCCTCTAGGCCCAGCCATTCAGCCAACCACCTCAGTCAACCAATCACCTTCAGTCAATCCACCCCACTAGCTCCTCATTCACCCATACTTCATCAGCTTCTCTATGAGGATCTGATGGGAGACCATGTCAAAAGCCTTGCTGACATCTAGACAGTCTATATCCACTGTTCTCGCTTGTTTAAGTCAGTCTTTTCATTACAGAAGGTATATCCTAAGGTATCTTAAGTTACTGAATAGTCATGTCTTTTGAGTATGTAACTGAAAATTTTGGCAGCCTGTGAAGCAAGATGAGAACTTCCAGATCTTTCCATTTACCAAGATAAATACACAATTCATACAGGAAGGTTATTTTTCTTAAACTTGCAGTTCATACAGAAGAAACAAGGCGTAAAAAATAATTTGTAGATTTAGTAAATTCTTTACCCGTTTTCCTGCACAGAACCACCACCTTCTGGGTTTTTACCATCTTCTTCTTTGAAGTACTGGCCACTGCTGGATGGATTAGCAAAAGTTGATATGAAAGGCCCCAGAGACTGAAAAGCGGCCTGGCGGACCTAGTGGAAAGGGTCCACAAGATGGAAAAAAAAGAGTTATTTATATATATAAATCACGCTTGCCCTATAAAACACAAATGCCTGCTACTAGGAACTGGAAAGATCATAAGCCTACTGAGGAAAGCAACAGCAGAGGCTCTTGTCTGGAAAGAGTCAGTCAGTCATGTACATAAAGTGCTAGGTAAAAAAAAGTTAAGAATAAGCAGGGTAAAACCAGCTAAATCATGGTAATTAGGTTGACAGGCCTATTTCCCACAACCCAAGAAATCATTATTATTTAGAAAGCAGAAGCAGGTAAAATTGAAAGCTCAGCTGAGAATTTTAACAACGTGAAAGGATAAAAATTATGTGCGGTGACCAGACATTTCACTACCATAAGTTTGATTGATGATAAGCTCTGCGTTTCTTTCCATTTCCTATCTGGCCATGTTGTTCATTTGTTCCTCCTTTCTCCTATTATTTATTCTTCTCTTCCCAATAATTATCTACTTTTTTTTTTATTATTTGCTTAATTCTGCTGGGCTATAACTTGCATGATTTGCCAGAACCCATGAGCTCATCCTCCTGTGCAAAAGATCTACTAGATCTATTTTTGGATCTCACAAGTCACCTGCTCAATAGAAAAAACTTAACATGGTTTGAAGACAAACAAAAACTCCAACCAATGAAATAAAAAAATCCCATAAAAATGAAACAAAAATGAAATATAAAACCACAACACCAAATAAGACCCCACTGACAACCAAAAAAAACCCAAACCACCACACACACAAACCCCAACTCAAAACCAAACAAACTCAAAACCAACAAACACCACCACCACACTCCACTGACCCACTGCTCCCCAAAATAGGAGGCGGTGGTAGGGGACCTCAAGAAATACAAATGCATCACATATAATTTTCCAAGTCTGTTGATGATTTTCAGCAATATTAAGCAACAAGCAGTTCCGTAGCTAAGAAAAGCTATCCCCCAACAGTTTTTCTGATATGCTGCAGTGAAAATGTGAGGGACTTCCTACACCCACTGACAAACTAAGCAGTCTGAGAAGAATTTTGCTTCAGGTACATGAAACAAGTTGTGTTATCCATACCTATGGGGAGAAGTTCTATAGAGTATCAGAGTAAAATCCTTTACAAATGACAGCTAGTCAAGAAATAAAAAGCAATTCTTACCCATCGTGAAGGATCACTAATCAAATTAATAAAAAGGGTTGACAATTTTGTCCTCCGGACTTCCTGTGATGTTGCACAAGAAACTGCCATGAAGCATTCAGCACAGGCTTTCCTAACTCCCCACACATTATCAGAGCAGAGCTGGAAAAACCTCGGCAGCTGTTAGGAACATAGTGAGTAAATTTGCAAGTCTTAGCAGGCAGTACTTGTTTAGAAGCAAGTTCTTTTTTCACATTCATCTCCTGCATCTGGTTCTCTCTCCTCACACTTAGATACATTAGTTTAATATTTGCAAGACAAAGAGCACACATTCAGTAGCACCACCCTTCTAATCAGTTGCTCTCATGTTACTTATGGATACAGATAAGGACAATTCACCTGTGTGAAGAAGAGCAAGAAAGTATTATTTTTTAACCTCCTTTTATATATATATGTGTGTGTGTGTATTTGTAAGAGTCTCACTGAAATACAAAAGAGCATCTTCAGAAAGAAAAACAACCCTTTCTTTTCCAACTTCTCACTGTTAGATTTATCAATCTCTGTCACCACCTACCCTATAAAGCAGGACCTAAATGCATAAAGGAACAGGGAAATGAGAGAAACACTGCATTTGGTGCAAAAGCAAACATGTTTGAACAGACCAGGGGGTTTATTAATAAAACTGAAGTATTCTGAAGTTGGTCAGGTGCTTGGATTTTTTGGAAATGGTAACAAGTAAGGATGAAATGGTGGACAGCACAGGTGAAGCAAAGATATGCAGGTCATCACATGGCTGCCTTCATTTTCAATAGGCAGTGTTGAAAGTAATACAATGACTGTTGCTACAGCTCTATTGATCTTCAGCTGTTCCTACGTTCTGCAGCAAAGCTTTCTGGACTTTGCTCCTGATTAAAAAAGCATTTATGTTATAACCTGAAGTTTTATCTAAAGCCATTCAGCTTCCCCCTCCCCCTCCTTTTTTTTTTTTTCTTTTAATTAAACAAAAACAGCAGAAAAAGGCATTTTCTGTTATGGAAAGAGATCCCCAACCATTCCAGCCATGTTATTGCTTTCCTATAAAATAACTTTTTTATTTCATAGTTTAATTGTACACTCTACAAAGTTTTAATCCAAATTTATGATATATATAACTAAAGATCATTTGTGGGAGAGAAATCAGTTTACATCCCAAATCAAGAAACATACAGGATGTAAATCTGTACAATGATACTTCATTATCAAATGGCTTGAATCACACAGTACCTAGGGAAAAATGCAGCAGATGCTGTAAGAACGTAAGAAATGCCCCAAGGGTCACATTAGGCCTACCTGTCCCAATACCGCATCTGCAAAATGACACAGAGCATTTTTCAAAGTCATGCATCTAAGTCCTTCACTAATCCATGGCACTGACTCAAAGTCTTCTGGCCCTGAACAAACTCACTGTTCACATCCCCAGAGGAAGAAGCTGGAAGAAGGAGCCCAGCAACTGTCAGGCCGATTTCTCTCCCTAGCCCTGTAATGTCTCTAAGCCTAGAAACATCCACCAGCTCCTTTGATCCACCAGGAGAATGGGGGGCACTGCTAAGGATCCTCTGCTTACTACTCCATGCTCCATCCAGTTCCCTCCTTTTCCATTTCCAATTTGCATCTCTTCCCTTTACTTTATTTGTTATTGCCCAGACTGATTTCTTTTCTCTTTCTTTCTCTTTCCCTTCTTCTCAGGAGGGCTGTGAGGCTTTATTAGGGTCAGGAAAACCGACTTTAAAAGATTAAACTAATGAACAGCAGCATTAAGTGATGCCATTTAAAAAGAGACCACATAAGCCTCACCACTTCTAGCAGTCTATACCTTCCATGCTCCTCCTGTATCTACAATCTCTCACTGCATTTATGGACATTAGAAGACACATTTCTGCCTACTTCTTGCCTAATGTATTTCTGAACTTGCAAATACTACTCTCTGCCTCCACAACCCAAAATATTTTCTTCAGTCTGGTTTAACTCTTCTCCCAGCTCTAAAACTGAACACCCCTTAGCTCTAGACTGTGTGACTTGGCAAGTAAGAATGCTGTATTCATAGTAACTTTTGAGATTTTGTAAACGTCACTCATAATCTCACATCAGCAAAACTGAAGAGTCCCTGCTTGTTTAGTTTCTTCTTACTAAAGCAATGTAGTAGTTGTCTAATCATTTTAGCTGCCCTTTCCCTGTACCTTGTCCTGCTCCAGTATCGACTTATACTAAAAAGTATTAAAAAACAGCTTACCAGCATTTCTTCAGTGGCTTGCTGCCCAACCACACTGCAGATATCTCCAAAATTGGCTGCACATACCTTGCAGACAAAATGTGAAAAAGTAACCACTAAGACTGTAGTTCTAATACAGCAAACAAAAATCAAAGCAAAAAAATAAACAGCTTTTAAAAACATAAAACCAGGTTTCAGCATAAACTCAGCATCAGCTACTTCCCCATTCCATCAGTTCCCATGGTTAAAAAGAAAATTAAAAATTGTTTTCTTCATTTCAGGCTTAATCAGCCTTTTTTAATCATGAAAGAACCATCCCAGAACTTATTGTGTTCAAAGTGCTGTCAGATTAAAGAATACAAGAAGTTATCATGGAAAATAAACTATGCAATTGCAGGGTGAAACCAAAACACAGCCTCAGCACCTAAATACCATGACTGAGTATTGGTTTATTTCATCTTAATGAGCATCTTTAATCTTATCTACAATCCACCATATAAGCTCAGGTGGCTGATGTTGTATCAGTTACAGCTGGTTCACATTTTCATAACCACCTACACAATCATAGGACAAGCAGATTCTTTCTTTATTCCTGATAATAAAGGTAAGAACTCTGGAAAAAAACTCAGTGTCAAATATAAAATCTGTGGAAATGTGAGCTACAAAGAAACCCCATAGCTTTCACTTATGCATGTTGCAAATGAGACCTAGCAGGAAAAATCCATTTAGCCAAATGCAAGTTCCAAGTTCATGACACTCCTTTCACAGACAATCCAGACCAGATGCTGATAACTCCTACCTTACGAACATGAAACATTCTGCAGTCACAGCACATCTCGCAAAACCTAGGAAGAACAAGTCTTTCTGTGATGTCCTTTCCCACCATGGAAGCCATTTTGCACATTATCTAAAGGCAAGACAGACACTAATGAGGGATGCTTGCAAAACACAAAATTACATGTCAGTTAAGCAGAGGCTTTTTATGTTTACTTTTCATTTGTATGCACATTATGTCATTGAAAATTCTTTTCTCTTTAATATCACATGGATATGCAACTTGGAAACATGCTACCATGACTGGAATATCAAGCATTCAAGCAAACCTTATACTGTGTGATTTGGTATTGGTGTTACTTACAGCCACAGCTTCTGTCTTCACATCATCATTGCTGTCTGGAGCTGTCAGATCTATCAGAACAGGGCATACTTTGGTCTCCACATCGTATCTCTCTATGAGTTCTTGCTCCAACAGAACTAACAATGCTGCCTGGCTTGTTTTTCTTACCTATCATGAAAAGACAAAAGAACCAAGGAATTGAGAGAGGGGTTTTTTGTTTGAATAAATGTCCTGTATTTTGGAAGCTGTACATATATACTGTCACACACCTATAATAGTTGCACTCTGCAAGAGGATAAATGCTCCAAAAGCACTTCTGCAAACACTTCATATTTGAAACAAACTATGTTTGAACTGAAGAGCAACTGCACATTATAAACTAAGGCAGTGCTGTTATAAAAGTGTCCACCTACATACTTCCCAAAACAGAGGACAGCAATGTCAAAAGAAGTAGCCATGGCAGAGTTCATGAAATACATAAAGCAAAGCAGGACAACTAACTAGGAATAACAAAGTTTTAAGGAATGTGAATTTTAAACAAATCCTCTTTTTCTGAGATCAAAGTGTTTGGCTGACACCGAATAACTATGTTTATTTCAAACGTATTTTAAATGCTGAGACACTATTTTGTTCAGTCCTATCTGGGGAAAAAGAACAAAGACTGTACAAAAATAAGATAGCCATTAATAATTGACTTTGTACATGGCAACCCCTGCCTCTCAAAAAAAAGGAATTTAATCAGAAGAGAAAGCATTACACACAGCAAGAGACTACATACTGCAATGCAGTAATTTTGAAAACATCTTTTGAGATCTTTGTTTCAGAGCAAACCAGCCAAATGAATTATGGAGTATCAAAAGAGGTTAAGATGATGAAAAGAATCACTGAATCTGCTAGCAGGAGAATATCAAGCACAAGTATGGTTGCTATGTTATACATGAATTAGCAAAACAGCTAATTCATGCATAAATTCATGTATATTACTAAGAAAAATAGGTTTGAGTATGTATTTTTAATTACGGAAAATCTGGAAAAGGCAAGGCAAAAGAAGTAACGCTCAAGAGGCCCAAAGTATTTTAAAATTAATGTATTACCTAGAAGTAGTCTAGTCTGAAATGATGTGGAAAAGCGTACAAAAAAGCTAACTCACACATGCAAAGAAACAAAACACAAAAGTTCCATCTCAAAGTTCATTGAATTGATACACAAATAACTGGTCATGAAGGTACATAATGGTGTTAAAAAATGAATTATATTGAGGAGTCAGTCTTTCGTGACCTACTGTTACTTTTTGCCGGAATTTAAATTATGTAAGCTTATGAAAATGACTGTTTGGTTTTGCCCATGAGAATGTAATACCAGATAAAGGGCCCCAAATCAGAACAGATCATATTCAATGAAAAAAAAAAAATGTTGGAAAGTTTATTTTATTAAAGTTCAGAGTGCCATGTATTTCATGTCCATTCAAACTTTTTACCCCAAAATACAACACACTCATATGGTGATATGTTATTTGAATAGAGCATCACATCAGGTGTATTCAACTAGTAAATAAACTATTTGTAAAAGATACTTACCTGATTATTCTGGTCTGCGAGATATCGTACCACAATAGGCAGTAAGTATTTGGAAAAAGCATACGGGATTGAAGGTCTGTTCTCTTGACAGAACATAGCAATATGAGGCAACTGTTCCATCAGTTCTGCCCGCACTGTTGGCTCTGCCAGGGTCAAAATAAAACAAAAAAAAGGCACAATAAATGTTTACAAGCATAGTGCTAGAATAAGCTGGTTCTGTACATGCAAGGTATGTTCTCAAGGGCTCATGTCAGTGTGTTTCTGTCGAGGTTTGTTTTGACAGGCACCATCTTTTGTCAAAACTAGGTACAACTACACTCTGTACTGCTAAACTACTAAAACGACAGGTCTGACATTCTCAGTAATAGAAACAAGTCAAAACTAAGAGAGCAAACCACCAAACATTATGAATATCATTATCTGTCTGAACTCCCTATGAGCATCCCTTAAATAAACCTGCTAAGCAGAAAGTCAACCAAAAATTGATACCAATGAGACAAAATGAACTGAGGGAGACTCCATACCACAGTCTCTCACACAACCAAAGGAGATTGGTTGTTTTCAAGACTAAAGTTGGCAAAACCATCTATTTTCTTCCTACATGGGATTCTGGTCCTCTGACAAGGCCTAGCTTCTCCACTTCTGGAAGAGGAACTTGAAATGTGCCAGAGAAAGTAATCCTTTTACACCTCAACATGGTTTTTCCATCTGTGTGATAACCTGCCCAAAGATGGTTAAGCTAAGAGGCCTTGAAAACACTCTCCATTTGCATCTGCACAGTAGCCAACAGAGAGCACAGCAACTACAGACAAAGAGTCCTTCCTTCCTGAGATGGAGAAAGCCATCATCACTGCTGATAAGACTGTGCACAGCCCCTTACCCAAGAGCAACTCTTTTGAAATGGCTGCAGATGGTAAACAGAGAAGAACAAGGAACCATCAGGTTGGGCAAGGAGGGATGGATGGCTGAAAGGCAAGCGACAAGGAGATAAGACTAGCAACTAAAGGTAAAGGAGACAGGAACTTGCTGGATAAGAAACTGGAACCAGGGCTCAATGCCAGGGCTGGAGGGAATCACTTCCACCTTTCCCATAAGGCTGCTATTTCAAGGCATGCCTAGGACATGATCCTGGGTGATAAGGGTACAAGATACCCATGATAAAGGTACAAGAGGCTTCTGTCACAACACTTATCACTAGGATTTCATTCTCACTTCTTAGGATTTCTGCCTCATTCCTTGCAGCAGACAGACAATGAGTTGGGGGCAGGGGAGGACAGAAGGAAAGGAGAGTGACGAAGATGAATTTGGCTGAGGCTGCATGTTTGGCAGCAGTGCTTCTTAAATTGTTTCCAAATTCGCTTCAGGCAGTTCCCACCCTCCCAAACCCAAAAATTGTGGCTTCCATTATGCCAATGCAACTGCTTGTGCAGCCAGACAACAAACCATATCAAAGAACTGATCTGGCTGACACAGCTTTTGCCCCACCACAGCAACGTGATTAAACAGCAAGAACTGACATTGAGATTGGTTTCCCTGTGCAATCACACATTTCCCCCAAGTAGCAGAACTATCTGATGATAGAAGCAAGGCAAGTAACGGTAAGAGAGGGTGCTGGGACTGCTTACTGCGATATTACCAAAACAGATTATCAAACAGAGCGAAAGAAGCAAAACGTTGAGAAAACCAATTCATTCCTTTGCCTAGCATGAAGCTGTGCAAAATACTCAAGTCAGACTCTTCAGAGTAACTGCACACTACTTATTTGACTGCAGTCCGAATTTTGTGTCATCATGGGTGAATACCACCGCTGCAATCAAAGCCAACAAGAACTATGTATTAAGCATATCAAGAGCTATGTATGAAGCTTCAGACACTAGACACTCAAAATGGGCAGACTGTTTTGACTTTGATACCTCTACAGTTTGTCCGCCCCCGGTAAAGTAATGGCAACACTTCCTTTCCCCAGATTGACTGGGCTTGCTGTGAAACTGAATCCATAAATTTCTTTATGAAGCACTCTAGTAGGACAGCAATGAGTACCAAAAAGATAAGATCCTTGTTTCTTCAGAACAGGGTTCATCTATTATGCAACACTTTAGACAGCAGCCACACCACCCGACAATACAGAAGAGCTGCTCATGTAAAGTGAGGCCCCTTCTTCCTGAGCTACTAAGCAAGCTCTGGCTTTGTGAGGAATACAGACAGATGAGATGAGGCAATTAAAGATTTGAAAAATTCATGCCCAGGAAAGAATTAGAATTGTAAAGTCACCTTAGTTCCTACATTCCCTAACTTCTAAGTACATGGCTCTATGATCTTACTAAGGTCAATTCAAACCAACAAACAAATGAGCACTGTGTATGTAACTGGCTATGTAACCCAACACCATAATTCACTATCAAAAAGGCATTTGTGCTGTTCTGGGGAATTACTGCTGCTATGCAAGAACTTTAACCTTAAGCTTACCAATTTAGATAAGAGCTCAATTCTTCCAAATGCTGAAGCATATGTTCCAGTGTGTAGTGAACAGAACCTAATCCTGCAGTCTGATGGGGTTACAGTACAGCTTTTCCTTGCATTATGTTTCCTAAAGATCCAAGTGACAATGTCAAAAATTCCCACTAAAGATACAGCACTTTCTCATTCCCTTCGTACATTCCTCAGCTTTGCCTTTAGCTTAGATGGGTGGCAGATCCAAGCAGATTCCAGCAGACTTCAATATAAGCCAGTGTCTGCCATTTCAGTTTAAACTTTCCTTTTGTTTGTAACAAAGTTTCTGGTTTTGTCATCAACACAGTGAACACAGCATGGTAGTTATCAGTTAAAATAATTACACACAGCTTCTGAAAGCATAAACTCATCCAGCTGAGGAACACATCTGTATTATATATTTTTTGCACTGTAAAATACAGTCAGGACCAGGCTTTCACACAGTATAAACAAAATCTGGGTGGAGAATTTTGCTTCACATCAAGACAGAAAGTTTCTATTTTAGGCAAACTTGAAAAATCACTGGGTACAATTTGGTTCTCCATAGCATTTGCTTGGAACAGTATTTTTCCGTTTGGCAGAGGAAGTATTTCTAAATGCTGCTCTTTTCAAACTATCTCCTGAAGGTACGAGTCTGTGCCTTAAAGTAACAGGCTACAAGAAAAAAAAATGCTGAAACTTGTCAAAACAAAAAACTGTGGAAAGAAATATTAATACAAAAAAATTAGATCTCAGAAGCAAAGTCATACTTGTTTTCCTCAGTCACTAGGCACTTTGTTTGATTCTAGGTCTTGTGTATTCCCTAGATACAGAATTATACTGAATTGATGTTTAGAAAACAAGCAGAACTAGGAGAATGATAGAAGAAAGTGAAAATAGACTTCCATTTCTTCTGTTTGTGAAATAACTTTGAAAATCAGTTGCTAGAATAAAATGACACAGTTCTATTTCCAGACCACATGAAGCCAGCAATATATTCCAACCAACATCTCCAGAACCTGCGCAGGCTTTGATCTGCACACATCAACCTTCAGTTTTAGCCATTTCAGAAATCAACTTCCCAAACTGACTTCAAAATCATAGAACTAAATTAACTGTTCCTTCCTCATGCATGGAAGAACACTTGGATTTCCCCTACAATTTCACACCATCTCTCATGTAAGCAAAATGCCACAATACTCATCAAGCTACTCCTAGCACATACACTTAGCTTTCCTATATAAGTGTGTAATGTTTATTTCATCCCTGCTGGGGCTCTGAGTAAGTAAAGCACCACAGTTAGCTGTATACTGGAAATTAAAAGGGGATTATTGCAGAGCTGCACAGTGTAATACCAACTAATTGCTCCAGAACAGTTATTTGTAAGTGAAGCAATTATTCCAGAGCCAGCTCACAACTAGATTTATTTCACAACAGCTTACTCTGCAACAATGTACAGTATTTAGAAGAAATTTTGCAAAGCTTTCGTTATCTCAGAATGACCATTCTGGAATACAAGCAGAAATTTCCTCTACATTTGTGTGGGCCTGTAATGTTTTAGTGTTCTGAAAGTGTATATGAAGAACAACTACTGGTGATGTTAATGCTGCTTTAACCAACAATCTTGATGAATGTTTTAAGTACACCTGAGTATTAATAATATTTGTTCTTATTAACATTTGTGAAAAGTTAAGGTGTAAGTGCATCATTTTCAAATTACACTTTCATTCTTTTGAAAACAAAAATTAATTTGGTGAAAGGCAAATTAAAATATTGACTCATATGTGCTAGAGAGAAACAAGCAGTGCAGAAGACACCTTCATGCCCTTCTCCCTGTTAAAGATCCTCACTTCTGCATTCAGCCTGAATAAAGGTCCACAGCATACCAAGATGCCTACAGCATGGCAATAGTATGGGATTTGTATACATGTCCATTCTCAAACAATGTCATTTACATGATTAAAGACAAAGTTTACATAAATTCTTCAGTTTGTCAACTCAAACTTTATCCATCCACTTCTTTCCTGAATGAAATTTCCCCTTCCCCCTTTTTTTTCCTTCTAGTGTCATCCATATTCTCATCTTCCATCATTTCCCACTTCATCTGTCCTTCCAACTTTCCTACCTTTTTTGAAGATGAAAGAAAATCTAGGCAAGCAAAATGCACTGTAACCAGAACCAGTCCCTTTTAGTTTAGGAATCCATCAGAAGGACTGATGTGTCCAGTGTGTGCGCTGCTTCAGTAGTCAGGTTCTTTACTCTTACTAACCAGAAATGGACTTCATTACTGACTGGCAGAGCAAGGAGTGAAATACAGACTAATGAGAGAGGGTAATGTCACCATTAGTCATCCATTAGATGAACACAGAAACAAAAAAGGATCACATCAAGCAAAGGAAAATGTGTAGCTGAAGATAGGAGAAATAGTATGGAAAATCCTTCCGCACCATTATGGAAAATTCCCATTAATATTGCTTACATATCAGGATTTTGTTAAATGCAATGCTGTAATATGTGTTTTTTGACAGGCATTGTTATCTCTCACTATGCCAACAGCAATTGAAATGGTCTAACATAAGTTAAGCCCTCTATTAAGTAATTCAGGTCATGAGGCCATCCACATTAAGCCTGATTACACAGCTTCAAAACTTAACGACCAATTAGTCTAATAATTGGTTTTAAATTCAGTTTGGTTTGCAAACTGCATTCACAACTGATTCTGTGCAGTAAAGAGACTATTGGTCATTCAGGAGAAAAAAATCCTAGTTGTTTATACAGAATCAAATAAACACCAGTCCTCTAGGAAGTCACTCCCCCCCCATCATTTCTTATCATTTTTGCAATAATTCTGCCTATGGCTAACTTTCAAAGCCAGTTAATCATACTTGTGCACACAATGATGAAGCCTTGTATCATATAAGCCGTTCAGAAGCTGGTACCAAAAAATAGTTTGAATGATACTAATTTACTTAAGTGAAAAAGACACACATAAGGCCCTTGTTCAAGCTCACGTGAAGTCTGTGGCTAGTCTACGTTTGAGAATGAAGAAGGCCCAGCTGTTTTAACACAAAGATAAGCATTTTATCTCTAGCAAGGATTTATGCGGGATAAGTTAAGATTTGTCAAACACTGGGCTACTATGCCAAGCTGATTCTTAGCTTCTATAGATTCAAAGACACCATAAAAACATCTAAGTGGGAAACCATACCTAACATCCCTAAATAAACAGAGAAATTACAAAGTGATTAAACAGCAGATTCAAAAGCAATACAAGGTATGTCAGCTGTAGCTATTTCAGAGAAATCACTACCAAGGTCAGTAGGGAAGTCCAGACTTCGGAAGGAATGAGAAACATCCAAACCCCACAGCAAAATCACAGACCTGGCAGTAACACACAACTACAGTAGTTAAGAAAACTACTGAAGAAAATAAGCCTTTCAAACAACTGAGATTTGGAGAGAAAGTTTCTCTGGGAAGTAAGTGGGTTGGAGGCAGCAGATTACTCCCCAGCTGCTACTGATTGGTTTCCTCCACTTACCAGCAATTCTGCGTTGCTATTTACATACAGCAAGACATGACACCAGAGCACAGCAATTCCTGTGTTATATCAACACTTGGAGCAACTCATTTCCAGTATCATCTTAAGTGGGTATTTTTTCCACAGCAGAAACATACTAGTGATCTGAAGGTTGCAAACCCATATGTAACCTGGAACTAATTCATTAGAAAGAGTCTAAACTGCCCTGTCAGGAGAAGACCCACTTCATAGAATTTGTATGTGCAGTTACACAACGGTAGTCAGGACTGTTTTTCACAAAATACGTTTCACTACAACTCACTGTGTGTCCACCTGCAACCTGCACACTGACTGCTCACAGATACTAAAGCATCACTTAGCATTCTTTCAAGTATAGGCAACAGTTCTTCTCCCCAAAAGAAACCTTCATAAATTAACCATATTAATAAGACACTATTCAAAGAGTCCACAGGATCTTCCACCAAAAGCTGTTTGTTTGAGCATTTTTTGTCAACAGTTTTTTTAAAAACAGCTTTAGAGCTGATATTTTCCTTTGCCATCATGCCTCAAAAAATGTAAGAATGTAAGGTCTTGGCTAGCCAGTTGGTATGTGAAGTTCTGTGTCAGTCATACCAAGCCATAGTCTCATGATTTTTTGTACCTCCCCTCCTGCAATCATGTATTTGGACACAGATCTTTTTCTAGTAAAGATTAATTTTTATTTCACATTAATGCAACATTTAGTGCAACAGAGGACATGTAGCTTTCTAAAAGTGTTACTGCAGCATATGAAGAATAATAGTAATTACTGTTTTGAAACTCAAACTCAGAAATGGCTGTCTCATTGTAGCCACAGCTTATTTAACAAAAGAACCCCAACACCAAACAACAACTGAACAAAAAAAGCATCTAGAAAAAAACTCAAACCAACATGAACACAAAACAACCAACCCAAACCCTAAACAACCTAAACATGTTCCTTTTTCAAGCAAAGACTATGTCTGAATGACATCAGCCCAACTACAGGACTTCTGAAGTTGCAGGACAAAGGACTGCTTATTTCTAGTTCACTGCTGGACTTGTATTTTAGATAACAGCAGCAGTAGCACACAGAGCATGGGTATTGTGTAAGACTAATGAATATCACCTATTAGAAACAAGCCAACCAGTACATAGTTTAGCTTGACTTCCCAGCAGTTTGTGGCTGCCCCATCCCTGGCAGTGTTCAAGGCCAGGCTGGATGGGGCTTTAAGCAACCTGATCTAGTGGAAGGTGCCCCTGTCCATGACAGGAGGTTGGAACTGGATGAGCTTTAAGGTTCCTTCCAACCCAAACCATTCTGTGAATTTATGATTATTTATTTATGAATTTAAACATGACAACTGGACTCCAGGATGACCATACAGGTATCTGGCTCTAACCAAGCAAGTCAAAACAGAGATACTTTGTTTTCTTATTCCAAATTCAGTTGTTTTGTTGTTTTGGTTTTTTGTTTGTTTTACAGACCAGGTCAGAAAAAAGTATCATAAATGGTAAAAAGCATCAAATAAGAGAAAAATTAAAACCAAGCCTAGTAATAGCAACCTTAACCAAAAACCCCAAACCCTAACACCCTCCCCCACAAAAAACCAAACAAAATCCACTGTGCTGTAGTTTGAATAGTCAAGCGTATGTATTAGTGTACAAAGCAGATCTAGTTCCCTAACGAATTTTCACATGGTTTAAGACACAAAAATATTCTAATAACCTGTCTCACAGAAACAGGCTAAGTCAAATACTGCAACTGCTTGAGGCACAAGACTCACAGTTAAGTTTACAGAAACTTAATTTGTGGGGCAGCTGCAGAATCCAGTGCTACTAGTTTGGCAGATCTGAGACAACTTCTACAATGCAGGAAAAGCCTGAAATGCTGCTTTTACTGACACTGAGAAAATATCAACCCTGACTAAAAATGTACTCCACCCCCGTTAAAGGAAACAAATGGATTTCAGCTCAACTCTTGACTTCCATTAAATTTCTATCCAAGCAAACTTCAATTTGGTCACCAATGAAAAGCCTACAGCTACAAAATTACTTCACAAGGCCATTTCCCCACGGGGACACAGCTGTCCTATTTTCCAAACTTGAAATAAAGCTTCAGAAAGTTCCTGATGCTCAAAAACATTAACATATACAGATTTTGAAGCAGAGCTTTGCTAAGAAAGCACTCTAGAAACAGTAGCACGCCACTGTTGTCAATTAAAGACACATTTAATCCTAAATAAATAGTGACCATTTTTCCTCTTAAAGAATCCATGGAGAGAAACTCAATACAATTGTGTACTGCTTACAATAGGCTATTCTTCCTGGCTAAACAAGGACATTCCCTCAGAAAAGTAAAAATGTGTGTTTTAAATTGTCTTGGGTTCAGCTGTAGCAGCCGCAGCTGTAGCAGCACATATATGACTGCTACAGCTGAACCCAGGACATAAACGAAGACAACCATGACAGAATAACAGAAATCAGCAGAATACTTTTTTGCTTTTGGAAAGCATTAAGTTCTGCAATCCCAGAAGAGAGAAAAACTAATAGACATTAAACTGAAGAAATGTTTTCTTCTCATAGAAGATTTAACACAAATTTCTCTCCATAGCACTTCTACAATGACAGAAAGAATGAACTTCTGATTTTCTGTGATGTTTTGCTGCTGAAGCCTTCCTTCATCCTTCAGGTGCTTAAACTGTATTAGCTATGTTGAAACCAAATCCTTCATTCTTTCTAGAGAATCTTCAACCTGGAATTTTTTTGCAGCTCTGTCCACATTATTTTTCCCTTCACCAACTCCCCCACCACTTTTTAAACACTCATTTTCTTTTACTTTTTTTTTTTTTCTTATTTTTCTCCTCCTGCTTTTGCCTTTTATTCCAAGCACCCAGTAGTCTCAATATACTCACAAGCAAAAGCCCTTCTGTATCTACAGAACCCTCTTACTCACTGCTTGTATCTGCATTTTGTTACCAATTTCTGCTGCCTCTCTTACCTTCCCACCTGGTTGCCCAAAAGGGACCAAGAGAACAACTTCAGCATTTAAATTCTATCAAAACTAATAGAAGTTTTGCACAGATGTTTTGCAAGATTCTTTTCAAAACAGGAAATTAAGTTTTACAAACCTAAAATAATCACGCAGATCTGCTAGGTAGCTGAAATACATAATTAGTTATTAAAAAATGTACTGATGGGAAGTCGTAATCCTACATTTTGAAGGGGCTTAATTCTCTTGAGAAAAATAGTAAGGAAAAAGTCATCTTTGGGGGGACAATTTACCAAAATGAAATTTTACAGTATTTTATTGCATTTGCAGAAGCCTAGTTTGAACATCAAAGATGAGAAAGAAGATATTGGTCCTCTGCTGAACACAGGTTCAGCAATTCTGACTCTCCCTCATTAAACCAGTAAAATGTTTAATGCTACCTACCTGAATCATCAGCTAATCTGCTGATTCTCTCCAACACAGCAATACAATCTCTCTCATCATCACTGACTTCCTTCAAAGTGTCCAGCAAACTTCGAGCCACCATTTGCCTAGTTTACGAGAAAGATTAAAAATTAGCATTATTTGTGTCCAGATATACAGCCAAAACCAAAAAGTTGTGCAATTATACAAGTTTCTTAAACTAAACAGTAAAATTTTACAGATTAACTTTTAACTGTTAGTTCTGCTTGGGGAATTATTCTGATGATAACCCTAAAGAACTGTTAACTTTAAATGTAACATTAAAAGTGCCCCTTTGGCTTACAAGGGTAAGAAAAAACAGCCGCAAAGATAAAAAAAGAGTAAACATCTGGCAAGAGGGCAAATAGGCACTGAATGTTAGGAAGTCAGTGTCAGCCTTCCACCCTCACCTCTGAACTCCCCAACTTGCTCCATATGAAGCAAGACAACACTACTATAGTCAATTTCAAAAAGAATTACGAACTTATTTCAGGAAAGCATGAGCACTCAATCTGAAGATTTCCATACTGATAGTGATGTTTAGAAACTAAACTTCATTCAAATGCTATCTGGAGCACTGTGAAAATAAAACATACTATGCCTGGGACATACATTACGCAAAGTAGACAATGAAACATTAAGAAAATATTAAGTCATAATCAATAATTTTCTAAGGATTAACTTGTCAGTGACAAAGTTGGGGTTTTGCCCTCCAAGGTTCTGCTGCAGCCTATGCTACAAAGTCGTACCTGTCAGTTACCTACATGGCCCTAAACGCTAACTTTTTAAACAATGAAGCTGGCAAAGTGTGGCAATCAACCTTTCTCTTCAACAACAGCCTGCAACAGCATAACTCTTCCCCAAACCCCACCCCCCAGCTCTACTTTGGACACCATGGGTTGAACATGAGTTCAGAGAGCTAGCAGGATTATTCCAGCAGCGGCATGGGCCAAGGAACAGTGTCCAATATGCTGCTAGCTCCTGTACTGCCCCAGAGCAATTTATCAAAATGCTGAAGCAACAAGGGTCAAGTGCAACATTATTTCCAGAACTGACTGATGGAAATGTCAGGAGGTAGCCTAGACATAACCAATGTTTGTTGACAGACAGCAGTGCCCTAAACAGGAGCAGAAGCATAGCTAAACTTGATCATGTTCACTACACTAGTAGACTGAACATCAGGAATGGTCACAAACTGGTAAGAAATAGATGGTTACATTCTTAGCGTACAGGGGAAGCCCAAGAGCTTTACAATTCCATGCAATTGGAGAAATGCAGTAGGCTTTCATGAATTCCCAAAGCTAAGCAGATACTCAGTTTGAGAAAACGGAAGTATCAATAATTTAAATGTTTCACATTGGCCCCTTGCAAAAGTATCTTGAACTAAACTGTTTTGACATTACAGTTGAACCTAGAAACAGAGTTGACTTGGTTTTAAAAGGGCTGGACACCTCTGAAAAGAAAAGATGAACAGATGAAGCATATTTCACAAACCAGCCTGTCTGAATGCATGTGTCAAACATAATCTTGGGAAGTGAGAGGCAAGTCAACTGATCCACTGAGTTGGTCTCGGCAAGTAAGGAAGCACACTAAACAGCACTGCATCCCATCTGTCTCCTGTGGACTATGGAAAGGCTCTCTACTATGCTGTGAGCTTTGAGCAGACTTTCATCTCCTCATAGAGCTTTGTTAGCAGTATCCCGAATTGTGATAGCTGGATCCCACAGTAAGTTTTTGCTAGCTCCTATGAGTTGGCCAGATGGTTATGCAGAAGTAGCCACCCTGTAAGCTGAAGGTAACAAACCTTCTGCTCAAGAGGAGACAAAAACACAAATCCTAACCTGAAGTAGATAGGACTTATTTATTAAATCCACTCAAAGCTAAGAAGGGCCATTCAACTCTTCTCCTAGACTAAATGTAGAAGATGGCTCCCACCTGCACCCTGGTGCTACTACCACCCTCTTTTGCTTGTAAAGGAATCAGTGGACCTACTTTTATATTTAGCAGCTTCCATTAAAAAGCTTTACAACAAAAGGCAACATGGCAAACTGGCAAAACTTAACTGGGTACGCAGCCAGTAATAACAGGGTAATCTCTTAACTCCATCCATTCAGTGTCCTGGGAGATGATGTCCACTCATGTCCTCCCAACATTACAGGCTCCGATCTAGTTCTGCCACTATAGCCAGCAAGCTGCCAAAATTCTTCTTGTGCCTCCAAGACACAAAAATAGGACACAGAGCTAAACCTACCTCACATTTGCCACAGCCTGAGAGCTAGCATCTAGAAACTAATGCACAATGACTCGAGCCCTACAAACTCACACTTTAACATGCTCTGCTTAAGGAGAGCAGAGAGTAAGCAAGGGTGCGCAGTGCTCTGTCTAGCAGTCTGATCTTTCTTCTCATGCAAGCACTGGTGATTGAGCTACAAAAAGCCTGCAACAGACAACTGCAATGAACTATCAATCCATAGTAGCACAGCATAAGGCAAGGCTGCCCAGCAACTGGCCAGATGAGCACCAGGTGAGCACTCGTAAAATTGTAACTGAGCTCTGAAGGATGACCTGTCTGCTACAAACACAGATCAACAAAACAGGTGGACATGCTTCATGTTCAAGAGGCAAGGAGATACCTCCTGTGACAGCCAAAAGGAAGAAGAGCAGTTTTCTTCTAGGGATAACAACATGTCCCCATAAACTGCATTCTAACAGGAAATCAGACTCTTTCAAGTATATGTGTGACAGAAATGACTCCACAAACATTAATGATGATAATGAAAATTATTTCAATGGCATACACTTTTGTACTATACATTGCTCTCAGTTATCAGGCACAATTTTGGGCTAGGATTAATGGTTTCTTGCTATTTCCCTCTTGCCACTGGCTTGGGTTTCTGCAGTGCTTGCTTCTAATGAGATACCAAGCTCCATTAAGAACTTCTACCTTTACACATTCTCACTGCCAGCAGAGTTGTCTTCATCGCAGCAATTAACAGAATTGTACCTTTTTGTTCATTCAGTCAGATCTGATTCCCAAATCCTCCAAGTCCAAAGAGACTTTTTTTTAGGTGCTCTGGCAAGTGACACTTCAAATCAGTGACCCTACAGCTGCGAACTCTCTAAGGAAATTATTTATTTACCATACATGTCTCTGGTATACAACTTCGACATAAGCAGCAGTGCATCTATTTATCCATTAAATAGCTTACAGACCAAAAGGACAGAGGTCAAAGGGTGGAATGTAGCATCCAACATGCTTCGCAGCATGCAATAGTGCTTTGGCTATTATGTGCCGAAGTGGAGGATAATTAGCAAAGTTCACATTTTCACTTCATGACACAAAATATGTTTCATCAT